>NQII01005073.1:147590-165648 GCA_002778355.1 Clitarchus hookeri | reverse complement strand
GCGTCGCGTGTCCTAGTCGTTGCACTGCCTCAACGCGCCGGAGGGGGGAAGGGGGCTTTTTCGCTCGTCTGCACCGCAATGGCAACGCACGAGAGCGTACCGTTTTGAGAATCTCCGTGCGGTCCCGCCTTCGTCTAGGGGAACATGACGCGACACAGGATAGCTAGGGTCGCGGGGAAACTGACCACGTCCTCCAACTTCCGTCTCGCGTTATAAAACAGGAAATATTAGACTACTTGATTTTTGAAAACAATACCTCGTAGATAGCGTAGCGTGAAAGTAGTTGCCGGACGAAACAACCCTCCATTGGCGAGCCCAGCATGAAATGCAATAAGAGCGTTGGCCAGAAGTACTCGGTTATCCGTAGCGAAGTCCACGTGGAATCGACTCGGGGTCGTCGTGTCGGCTGGACGGCTCCGCATGAAGCTATCGACCTCTTCAGTTGCAGCACGTAACTATCTCCGAGGACAGTTGTAAGTACCCGCTGGGTACTGCTTGTGCGTAGACGGCCAGCTGGAAACGCAGTTGTAGCCGCAATAACGGGCAGTCGCAAAGGCGCTTCCTATTTTCACTTTACTATTTACTATGCATTGGCCCAGTTAGTGGATGTTCACGTAAACGTTATTCAGTATTTGTTCGTAATAGGCTTTGAAAACTGTAGTTTTTTTCATACAGCAATAAAAGAAATTCTCTCGTGACTAGTTTAAGTGTAGTACATTTACAAACTCAGTCCCCCTAGAAGATGGGGAAAATCTATTTNGAAATTCTCTCGTGACTAGTTTAAGTGTAGTACATTTACAAACTCAGTCCCCCTAGAAGATGGGGAAAATCTATTTAATTATAGCTGTTTATGACAATGTCCTTAACCTAAACAACTAAATAAATTTTCGTAGTGCTGACCCAGTAATCGTAACCTTAATTTATATTGGTGTTTAAAAACGTAGTTGGTTTTCAGGAGTTTGTATATCATCAGTNGAAATTCTCTCGTGACTAGTTTAAGTGTAGTACATTTACAAACTCAGTCCCCCTAGAAGATGGGGAAAATCTATTTCATTATAGCTGTTTATGACAATGTCCTTAACCTAAACAACTAAATAAATTTTCGTAGTGCTGGCCCAGTAATCGTAACCTTAATTTATATTGGTGTTTAAAAACGTAGTTGGTTTTCAGGAGTTTGTATATCATCAGTNACCCAGTAATCGTAACCTTAATTTATATTGGTGTTTAAAAACGTAGTTGGTTTTCAGGAGTTTGTATATCATCAGTGATTAACACTGTCGTTTAGCCTCGTACAACTGAAAGACAATACCCACTTGGGAATATACTAAATAATTAGGTGGTAATTTTACATTACGTTTCAATTTTAAACAAAGACATAACTGCGTATAAATTCTCGCACAGTGCAGTGAATTATTTGTAGTGAAGTATGGACATATTTTTCGTTGTTACTACCCATCGCATTGGACTTAGGATGATATTTTCTAAATTACATAAATCGTGAACCCCCTTAAATTCTCACAGGAAATGATTTAATTAATTGTTTTCTTCAAACACGCTGATGTGTTTTGTACTTCAGGTTGTAGCATAAAACACAATTTAATAATAAATTACCACTGATCAGTGTTTCTTCGTCAGGTTTTAAAGTTAAAACGCAAAAATGCCTTCATTTTTATAAATTAGCATTATTACATTGCAATTTATTATGTGTATTAGAAATATTAATATGTTCATTTCTTTTATTTTTATCTGTGATCTTAAAATAAAAACCTTAAGGCTTTCTTGTAAGAAATTTGTACCATATCAAAGTAGTTCCGATGTTCTGAAAACAATTGCATAACTNAAACCTTAAGGCTTTCTTGTAAGAAATTTGTACCATATCAAAGTAGTTCCGATGTTCTGAAAACAATTGCATAACTGAATGCACAGAATTAAAGTGAAACAGTCGTTTGAGATGCAAACTTCTTTGTTCTGTTTTAAAAAAATAATTGTCAGNGAATGCACAGAATTAAAGTGAAACAGTCGTTTGAGATGCAAACTTCTTTGTTCTGTTTTAAAAAAATAATTGTCAGTGCATTAGGACCCATTATTAAAAAAAAAGGCTCAAAAACGAAATACATTAACTTTCATATTTTGAAATTATTTCTGGATGTGACACTTGAATGATCCCCAAACAATGCAAGTGGGCGATTAGCTGAACTATTAGTTTGGACGTAAAACCACTGCAATGGCGTATGTCTAGACTAATGGTTCAGTTAACGATCTCTCAACTTCAGTTATGAAATGTTTAACAAGCGTCAGGATGGCTTATAATTCAAATATTATTCTGTAACACAAATTATCAGTTGTATGATTCACTGACTGCTGAGTAAGAATGCGGCAGACTTGAGCTCATGTCGAAAATAAGTCTTTTGTAATAGCTTACATTCTGCAGGATGAATGATAAAGTGGCCTAAAAATGGTCAGAGGCGCTATAGAAGGAAGTATGTTCACGTATTTAAAAACATTATTTATTGTATTGCCTAAAGTAGTTTTTTTACGCAAAAAAAATGGTTTACTGCTCTTAAAATGTTAAAAGCCATAATTTTATTAGACTGATGTCAACCTTATCTCATAACAAATACTATATTTACTAAAAAATAATGTTTATAAAATACACCCTGTTTTATATTTTATGGCCATGAAATATGTATTAGAAACTTCATCACGTATAGCCATAAACTATTTTCCTGTGTGTAATTATTTTTTTTCAAGTACATTCAGTGGCAGCATACATTGGTTTAGTACATTTTAAATCAATGAAAAATATTATTTTAACAAAATAATATTGAATTTGAAATTATTCGTGAACGGATGAAATACGATCCGTAAAAATCAGATACATTCCGTTACAGCACTTAGCATTCTAGCCTGTTACCACTCACATTCATGTTGCAATATATATGTATATATGTGTATGTATACACACACAATAATACATATATATTTCTTTCCGTTACACATTTNGGGGGGGGGGGGGCGTAGCCCGGCATCTTTCTCTCTTTCTCTCACTTTCTATATTTCTTTCTCTCTCTCTCTGTACCGCTTATCGCATAGAAACTGCTGTCAGGGGGGTAAACTTTCTGCAATTACTTTATACCAGTGCCTTAGTTGGCACTCGAACCCAGAGCCTCTGCGCCACTATCCGACTGGTGTCACGGATGAGATTTTTACCTGGGCATTTAAGATTCCTCAAAACTGATAGGATTTCATCTACTTAAATTATATTCGAAAACGAAACATTTGCTTTCCTTATTTCCTTGTGTATTACTATAGAATTCGAAAAAGAAACCGGGTTTAGTAGTTTCTGTGCAATGGCATTAGATAAAACGAATGTTCGCAATTGATACAAAATTTCTTCTCAAGAGTATCTTCATTTACTGAAATACTGAGAACATTATTAACCATTCTCGCAGCTGTCGAATGCGTGCTTCTGATATAACTATCATTCTAATTATTTAAATACTTAATACGACCGCTTGCACATATGCCTTTTAAAATTATAGAGTCTATATTAAGAAACATTGTTATTCGGTAAGGCTCTGTCTTCGCAAATCCCATTTAAAATTTCAGAACTTTACGGAATTTTTTTTTTCAAGGCAAAATTTAACACTGTCATCACGTTTCCCGTATGCCATAGAGGCAACGATTGAATTATATTTGTTCCCGTATAAAAACACCCACACCCATCAATGTAATTATATTACTTAGACCTGTACAAATTAGGAATTCGGTAACAAAGATGACCTCTAAATTTTTTGTCTGGCTGAAACGAACTGTTATATCATAAAATGACGTTGTACGTAATTGACTGATATCGTTAATGCTATTCGCGCGCTGGTAGGTGGTCGCATTATCTGACGACGAATAAATATCAAACATTCATTGGNGATATCGTTAATGCTATTCGCGCGCTGGTAGGTGGTCGCATTATCTGACGACGAATAAATATCAAACATTCATTGGTACAACTGGCGTGGACATGTTAAGTCAAACTATATCGAAATGAAACTTCAACAACAAATATTATTTTCTTACCTCTACTGGTACATGCACACGTTTCATATAGATCCTTTTGAAAACAATGATTTCGCAAAAAAAATTCGCCAAGTGTTTAGAGTGATACACTATTGAGTTAAGATTCCACCATACAAATGTCAGACAAAAAATACCTTGCAATTCTGAAAAAAACTTGATTACGTGATTTGTATGTAGTTGGTTTTTCAGAAGACCACACGACTCGCAAAATGTCATGAATGTAAACAGTAAGCCAACTTCCGGTTTTTTTTTGTACGTGATCTAGTATTTTTCTATATGTATACACATACAACTTCATATGGACGATTAACTGAAAAGTTTTATCAGTTTTGTTTTTCGTAGATATTAAATAAAATATGGCAATGACGTAGCTCTTATACAAGGCGTACCTATTACACACTACAAATATTTTCCAATCCAGCCGCAAGGTGAGAACTTCTAGATTGACTTTTCCATTTCCCTTCATTATTTTTCCAGCAGTGAATCAAAGTGACAAGATTTGCCGTGGCGTGAACAGACAAATGTAATTTTTAAAGGTATTATAGAAAACGCATTAACCACAGCGTGTTCTAATGGTGTATCATGAAGCAAATCAGGTATCTATGTCTCCCGCTATTATCCCTAAAATCCTGCATTAGTTATTTAAACAGCTAGCAATAATAAGCCCATTTTGTGACGATCAGATTCGGTTTGAAACAGAAAAAATATTTTGTGCAAACAACATATTTGTTTGAATATGTGCAAGCACGTAGTTATTGCTAAGTATANGATATCGTTAATGCTATTCGCGCGCTGGTAGGTGGTCGCATTATCTGACGACGAATAAATATCAAACATTCATTGGCACAACTGGCGTGGACATGTTAAGTCAAGCTATATCGAAATGAAACTTCAACAACAAATATTATTTTCTTACCTCTACTGGTACATGCACACGTTTCATATAGATCCTTTTGAAAACAATGATTTCGCAAAAAAAATTCGCCAAGTGTTTAGAGTGATACACTATTGAGTTAAGATTCCACCATACAAATGTCAGACAAAAAATACCTTGCAATTCTGAAAAAAACTTGATTACGTGATTTGTATGTAGTTGGTTTTGCAGAAGACCACACGACTCGCAAAATGTCATGAATGTAAACAGTAAGCCAACTTCCGGTTTTCTTTGTACGTGATCTAGTATTTTTCTATATGTATACACATACAACTTCATATGGACGATTAACTGAAAAGTTTTATAAGTTTTGTTTTTCGTAGATATTAAATAAAATATGGCAATGACGTAGCTCTTATACAAGGCGTACCTATTATACACTACAAATATTTTCCAATCCAGCCGCAAGGTGAGAACTTCTAGATTGACTTTTCCATTTCCCTTCATTATTTTTCCAGCAGTGAATCAAAGTGACAAGATTTGCCGTGGCGTGAACAGACAAATGTAATTTTTAAAGGTATTATAGAAAACGCATTAACCACAGCGTGTTCTAATGGTGTATCATGAAGCAAATCAGGTATCTATGTCTCCCGCTATTATCCCTAAAATCCTGCATTAGTTATTTAAACAGCTAGCAATAATAAGCCCATTTTGTGACGATCAGATTCGGTTAGAAACAGAAAAAATATTTTGTGCAAACAACATATTTGTTTGAATATGTGCAAGCACGTAGTTATTGCTAAGTATATTGTTGACTGAAAAAACTGTGGACGGCAATAAAACTAAGTTTTATAATCAAAAATGGTACATTTGACGTGTGCTCTTTTATTCTAAGATGTTAATTTTAAGCAAGTTTTCTTATAAATCACCTGCCTACATTTGTTTGCGACCATTAAAATAAAATCAGTACCGCGTCTGACAAATCGTTTTCTTCACGTGCGTGCGAAAGGCATGAGAACACGCCCACATGTGGTTGGCAAGCCTCTGGTGCAAACTGCAGAAACTGTACAACGTTCACATAAGTACAATTGGAATAAACCTTTCGTAAATAAATTCTCTTTACGATACAATATAATTTAACATATTGTGGTAATTCTGACAACCAACTGGATGTAGATATGCAAACAAACACACAGAAAAAAATAGGTTTTTTTATCTGTCGCGAGTTTTACTAAATTGGTGAAAGACTGTTTCAGTTTCAAGTATAAAGGGAGAGAATTCAAGTTTGCTTTCCGAGATGAAATACAGTATGTGAACCAATCCTTCATAAAATTTTTGTTGTTATACTATTTTACGAAAATAAGATCCTTTCAAATAAGCTTCTTTTTTCAAATATTATGTGAGTGTTGTTAAAATTAAATTAAAAATATATAACATTTTGAAAATATCATTAAATAATAAGTAACAGAAGAGTTTTAATGTGGAAAAGTCTATGAAATCGATTATCTCAAATTGTATTACATGTAGATAGTTTTTTTTCCATGACTACGTTCGAAATTAATTTGTTATTTGATGTATACACATTTCTGTAAATATTTCCATGATATATACAACATTGTGTTTTTGAAATATTCCCACTGTGACTTTATCGAAGTGTGGATGCTAGTCACTAACTAGCCCCATAATACAGATTATATATGTAAGACGTACATCACACAAGCCATTTAATTTGCTTACCTCTTAGGTATTGGGTGGACCATCCGTGTTCGTGGTGGCGGTTTTCTTAAAAGAAGCGGCTTCAGATGTTGCAACAAGTAGATATGTTTGTACATTTTGCCGTGGAGATAAATAATCCTGTTTGTTATATAAGCAAAATATCACGACTATTAAATTTACTGAAAATAGAGAGTAGCAACCGCAATTCTGTTTTTGGCTGTGTTATTTACAATTGCCTTTTCAAAGTCTCGGGGGATCTTCGTTTGCTGATAATTGCAAGAGTTTGTTTTCTTTCATATCCAATAGTTTCCGGCATTTTAAACTAAAGGCTTGTTATTTTTTCCATGAACGAGGTTGAATAACGCCCTCGGTAATCAACAAACCGTGCATATTATGTTTACCAGACTTCATATGAAAACGCCTCTTCGCCGTTNAATAACGCCCTCGGTAATCAACAAACCGTGCATATTATGTTTACCAGACTTCATATGAAAACGCCTCTTCGCCGTTTTTAAAACTCACCAGAATGCGCTGTATGTAAATGCAAGCACTTCCTGGCACATCCACGGTAAAACGTACTCGGAATTGTAGATTGCTGTACACGTTAATGGAGTGTTTACATTTTTTGTTCATAATGCTTGGTCATGAGAAACGGTGTAGTAGAAACATATTTATGTTTTTAAAATTATAATTTTCGAACGCTTGCACACGTGTGAATATGATAGCAATTAACGATAATTTTTACATGTCATAATACGGGGAATGTTACAATTTGCAGAAATAATAAAGTAAATAATGACAACAAAGCGTTCAATAAGGCAATAACCTACTAGAGACAAATTACTATTTACGGTATTCGATATTTTTATAATTTTGTTCTGTTTTCATCAATTTTCCACAATAAAAACTTTTAAATGCAAGAGCAGATTTATGTCATGTCGATTGCAAACACAAAACTCAACTGTCTCAACATGAGATCCACGTTACAGAAAGTTTGACATAATTTCAGTCTCTTTACGTTTTGTATTTAATGTGAAACAGAATTTCTGCAACATGTAATAACAAAATATTAACTGGCAGTGATAATACATTTTTGATAACTCTATGCTAAAATAAAAGCTATTATACAAAATTGTAATGTTACTCTTTCNTGGCAGTGATAATACATTTTTGATAACTCTATGCTAAAATAAAAGCTATTATACAAAATTGTAATGTTACTCTTTCAATGTGGTTTTCTGTTTTAAACTATTTCATTTTTATCAAATTACTTGCACTAAAATAAGTTAAGAAATTTTCCATAATCGCTGTTTGTTTTGACTCGGTCCTTAATAGAATAAGTGAATCTATTTAGTTGATATTTGTAGTGAAATTTTGTTACCAGGATTCGGAAAGTTTCTAAATCATACTTTGGTAGTAATCTCGGTTTCGGAGAAACTTATCCTAGTTGGAAAGGTACGTAGACTTGTAATATTATTCAGTTACTGTGGTTGTATTATTATTACATGTAATGTGCTATCCGTAATCAAATATAGTAGTTAGTTGCACACTTTTCTAGCGTAGTTTTAATTTTCGTATTTCTAAATCGCCCAAAGTAGAAACATGATCATCTGATATTCTCGATAAGTGACTTTTCTTGAAACTTAGATTATATAGGAGTATAAATTATGTGTTACTTCAAGAAACTCGCATTAAATTCTAACCGCGTTATATATGGTCACGCCTGCATTCCTTTGCAAATGAAGTTAATCAACATTGATCACTCTAAATCTGAATCTACAATTTCAGTTAGTTAAATCCTGCTCAGCGAAGATTCAGTAAAAAAAAGTGGCGGTATTTTGTTCGCGCTTTTTTTAAAACACGTCCGAGATCCCTATTTATTTTCGTCTCTCCAGATGTTGCGTATAATGTACCTAAACAAAAATAAATTACCTTGGGCGTGTTCAGTGAGCAAAGTGCTGCTGCAGTGCGACAAGACAGCGCAGCAAACTGCACCGCTGAATAAACTGCCGCTGGGGACAATACTATAGTCCAAGTTGGGCGTTTAGTTTCTGCTCCTTGGTCTTGGGATATTGCACGTGAACATATTTTTAATTAGTCTAGAAACGAATTTCATATCTGAAAATAATTTTAGTTATTGGTCTTACAGAAATCGGTCGTACTTTAAGAGCCCGTGTCACTCGCCATATTGAATTTTTTATTTATTTCTTGCCGATTCAAATTTAGGAGTATTTATTGGAAAATATGACAACAGATGGTTAGTTAATTATTTTACTATTCATTACAGACATAATACATGAACTGCTAGTGCATATTTATGCAAAAATTACATAACACGAAATGTTATATATTAATACATTCTCACAATTTAATGGCAACTAGGCAACACATATTTGCAATAGGGTACACAATTTGCAAATAAACTTGAAATGTAATGCTTCTATAATCATACATTGTCAGTAATTACCCTGGCCCTTCTATTATGGCACTAAAACTAATGATTTCTCTATAAGGGGTAATGCAGCCTCTTAAGCCTCACTTAAAAAATAAGTACTGCATTTAATTCCATTAATAGCATAATATTTACTTGTTTAGGACACCGTCGCAGCATTTCATTAAGTGTTTACTGTCGTCTGCTGCAGCGGAGATGCAACAACAACTATTTGTCCGCTGTAATCGCCGCACGAGAACTGCTTTGCAGTGGTGCGGCTGAATGACACTCAATATAAAGCGCTACAGCAGCGCTTTGCCCGCTCAACGCACAGTTTTCATGGACATAATTATTGTTATTAATGCTCCTTACGTGAAAGGCTGTCGAAGAGTTACAGAAATAGGTATGCGACTGTTGTTACTAAACCCTGATATTGTGCGCGACAATAAATAAGAAGTTACTGATATCTAATAAGCGTACATTCATCTACATGTAATCAAATACATTTTAGTAAAATGCTTAGAAGCTTAGATGATAGGTAAGCGTTGACGTCTTATTGACAGCAATATCATTAGAGATGAAACCATAAACATGTGAAACCGTACCAAGAAAATTAAAATACACACGTGACTCATCCGGGATTAGAATTCAGAAGAACTCGTGGAATAAAGCTAGCGTGCAATCAACTGCATCACAGAGGTAGGATTCGTAGCATCAACTTCGGATGTAGGCCTGATCAGTCAAATATTTTGAATAATATGGTTCACTAACAGGAAATATTTACACGGCCATCATTTTGAAAATAAGTATATGAAACCCTAAAAACATTAACTCCATAACTTCAAAATAGGTTAGTTGGTCTCCAAGACATGGCATAAAACCTCTATTGTCCATGTGACGATCTTCATAAATGGAGGACAAAACGTTTATGTATTATCATATTCAATTATTGTCATAGACACAATATACAAAATTAAATGTAAATCTGTTACATAGTTTCGTAGATATAGCACAACCAAGCTTACATTTGTGTAAAGGCGTCATTCGAAAAATAAGAGACTTACACTCTTAAAACACATAAATTAATATGGCCTACNCTTACATTTGTGTAAAGGCGTCATTCGAAAAATAAGAGACTTACACTCTTAAAACACATAAATTAATATGGCCTACAACACTAAAACTTCACCAAATTTGCAAGAAATCTGTTAATTGCTTCCCGAGATACGACATAAAAATTGTACTATTTCATGTAGGGCTATCTTACAAAATGGCGGAGAAATAAGGCTTTGCATAGAAAATTTTGATTCATAAAATTGATACTGTCGGCATACAAGTTAGGTTGAAATTGGTTTTGTGGTTTCGTAGATAAAAAATTCTGAGTTAAAATTTTGTAAGGCTGCAATTTTAAAAATATGTGTGTCTGACATTCTCAAAGTTTATCAGTTTATATGGCCTGCCATAGTACTACTCATTTGCCAAATTTGGTAGAGATGGGTTGTTTTTCAGAGATATCACATAATTTTAATTTTTCATGTGATAGTATTTTACCAAATGGCAGACTAGTAATTTTTTGTGGACACATTTGGTGGTTGTACTATATAAAGCCAGCATACAAAGTTTTATTGGAATTAATGACATAGTTTCGAAGATATAACATACAAAACTAAAATAACTACATGTATGCCATTTTGAAAACAAGTATCTGACATACCTAAAATATATCAGTTAACATCAAATACTGCAGTACTACTTGTTTGCCATATTCGGTAGGAATCGGTTAATTGTTTCCCGAGATGTGACAAATGTTATTTATTCGTTTGGCACTATCTTACTGAATGGCGGACAAAATATGCTCAGTGTAGATGCATTTGATGTTTGTTATATACACTCGCAGCATACAAAGTTTTATTGGATTTGATTGCAGGGTTTCGAATATATAACACACTATGCTAAAATAGCTAGATGGCCGCCATTTTAAAAATAAGTGTCTGACATACTTGAAACATATTTGTACATATCAACTGCCGCAGTACTACCCATTTGTCAAATTTGGTAGCAATCTGTCAATTTTATGCCAAGTTATTACACAAAAACTTTATTAATTCATAAAGCACTGTGTTTCAAAATGGCTGATAAAAGTGGTTTTTTTTTGCTTATATGATGCTTGTAATAGATACTCTCAGAGTATACAATTTGGTTGAAATTGGTCAAATGGTAAGGCAGTTATAACAAACAAACCTCTGATAATTATATGGCCGCCATACTTAAAATAAGTGCCTAATTAAGTTTCATTGCCTACATTTATTTCCCCTATCATAAGATAACATACGTGCCAAATTTGGCGAAAATTGTAGTAGTAGTTTTTCATATATGATGTAAAAGTTTATTTTTTCTTGTGGCACTATTTTTAAAAATGGCGGACTAACGATTTTCATCTCTGAATTAAATACTTACGACTTGTTTTCTCAGTATACACAATTTAGTTTAAATAGGCTGAATAGTTTCCGCGATATGACATATCACTCTAAATGTTTAAATGGCCGCCATTTTGAAAGTAAGTGCCCGGAGTGGTAAAGAAAGTATAAAAGTCAAGTGTCGTTAACTAGTACTATGTGTGTACCTAGTTTTGTGAAATTCAGTTTCTCGATTCAAAAATTGAAAGGGGGACACACATACGCAACACATACACAGACACGCACCGCACACATAGATATACACATACCCACAGAAAGGAAAGTGATCTTGTAAGCCTTTTTTTCCTTCGGAAAGTAAGCTAAAAACGGAAAATTTTCTGTGAATACAGATTGAGAGTTATGGAAAGGTCCCGCAGTGTGCCGATTCCCGAAACATATAGTAAACATCTAATTCGAACTACTTATAGTTTGATGTTGTTGGATTTATTGACAAATATTTGAATGCTGCTAACTGTAATAGGCAGCAATAGCTAAGGCAGTCTAAAGTTTTAATTGGAAAATTGCCAACTTTTTTGCGAAAAATTAGACTTACAAACCACAGTAAGAAAATTTGGCAAAATATTTATCTTCAGTTTAACAAAATAATATTAAATACAACTCTGCTATATGAAAATTTATATATATATATATATTGGGCAAAAAAACCCTTTTTCTTCTAGAAATTTTGACACGAACAAATTAATTTCTGATAAAATTCAGATTTTTAAAACATTGTTATAAAAGTTTCGCATAACATTATTGCAAAAAACTGAAAAACATTAATTTTTGCGTATGTGCGGATTATGTGGTTTCTATACGTTGTAATTCGAAAAACTCTCAACAACTTTTATTCGAAAAGTCTTATTATTAACCATTGTTATATGTGATGGTTTTGTTTATTCAAATACGCATCAACAAAAGAAAGCCCATCGAAGACCTTCCCACAGCCCTTCAAACACTAAGCTTCTATTAAGCCGTGAAGACTCGGAAGAACTTCAGCTAACTTGCTGCCAATCTTACCTTATGTACTCATGTCATTGTTCGCTTTAGATTATACACAGGTATAAGCAGGTCCACCCCGCCCCCCTATGAGGTTGATTTTTGAAGTGCTGTATCAGCGTGGGTCAATCACACGAGTAATGATCGGACTGCAGCAGGAATCATTGACCTGAGGCAACGAAATTTCGCTGCAATTGTCTGAAAGTCGGTGAAATTCAGACGGCGAAATCATTGTGTTTTTGTGATTCTAATACAAAGTTTTTCGCAGCTTTCTAGTCAAATTTTAATATAGTCCATATCTGTGGAAATCGTCCCAAATTAATAATATAATTCTTTCCCAAGTGGTAAATGTTAAATGAGTGAAATACTCCTGGCTGCTGTTTTTAAAGTCCTAATTCAAAGCTGGAGTTATAGCAGGCGTACGCCTTACATTTTAACGTAGTATTTATTAAAGCCTGACTAGTCCTGCAGACTTCGTGAAAATTTCTTCTCAAACAAAAATTCCAGCATACGATGCCACGTCGGCGCTCATCCATGTATACTTTGACCCATTTATGAATAATTCTGTACATTTTTGGAAAGGAAGGTATGAAAATAAAATTATGCTCATTGCTGCACACATTTTTCATCGTTAAACAACCACGGGTACACGCCATAGACCATATGCGCAGAACACTTTTTTTCTAATAGAAAACTCACACTTTTATGGGAAAAAAATATTTCGCGTGCCTTGAAGATGTTTTGTTTTTATAAATATCTGGTGATAGGATTGTAGAAACATTTCAACGCTCGCATTAAAATAAGCGGTATTTTAACGTAACAATATGTATAGTATCGGTGGCAAAAAATTAAGAGAGTCAAATGTTGGGACTTGGAGGTTCGTTACTACGCAAATGGAAAGTGCAGATTATTCTATACTTCCTTTACAGGATACATACGGTAATATTTAGCTGCGAACTACGAAAATCATTATTTCTATGTACACGTTGAAGAACGAATTGGCATAATGCCAAATTATTCCTGTTGCTGGCAATCTCAAAATTTTATTTTGTCAGGGGCCGTGGAGGTGTTGTGGTAAGACTACTCTCCTCCCACCTACGTAAACCGGGTTGGATTCCCGGTGGAGTCACTCCCCGATTTTCGCATGCGAGAATTGTGCTGAAAGATGCCGCTGATTGGTGGGTTTTCTCGAAGATATCCAGTTTCCCCGGCCCTTTCATTCCGGCGCTGCTCCACACTTACCTCATTTCATCCTCATCAGATCTCAATACTTTGATGTTAAGTGCCACCCAAATCTCTCCACTCCATCATTTTTTCGAGGTGTATATAGCGTGTTTTCGTAAATGTGTTACAGCGTTTGAGAGGTGAACCCATGCACACAAGCCCCTCAGTTTGTCCACCTCCAAGGTAGGTATTGGACGGCCACTCTTAATTGTAAGACCCCCCCCCCCCNCGGAGTGGGTTTAGAGGCTGCAAAAAGGCGACCCTACTTTTTTACATTTGGAAGTTTTAATTAATCATCGTTCTTATAATTTAAGCAAATAATCAGAGCTACGACATTTACTGCGATGTAAGAGTAGCAGCCCTTATCTTGTTTTTTACTGGGGATGTCATTTATTTCAGAAGAGGGTTGTCGTTTGTTATAACACTGTGCAAATTTATTTTCTTTCATATCTAAAAGTGTCCAATATTTTTAACCAAATGTTTGTTTTCTCATTTTCGACAGTAAGGTACAAATTTAATAATATTTTTTTTTAAATATAAATATTTAACATTTGCAAGAACGAAATATATGAGACCAGTGTAATGCAAATCTTTTACTTTTTTTTATTTATCTTTAGATACTACGGTACTGAGCAAAATGGCACTGCTTTACTCGCAAATATATTAATTATGGCATTTACAGGCGTAATAGAAACTCACATGGAGTTTTTATCTGCGTAATCAAGACTTCCTTTAACTCGTTAGAAGATAAAGTGGTCGAATAAAAGTGTTTTAGGGAAAATCGGCAGTCGCTATGTTTTTCCCTTAGAAATATAAGAGTTTATTTATTCTGAATGCTGAGCATCCGTAACACTTAGATCTCTGTCTCCAAAAAGCGGAATTAATGTGTGTACAAATCTGAAAACTCAAAGAAATTAAAATGAGTGTGTGAGTGACATACACACATGAAAATGTTTAAAGCAGTTTAATAATTATATCAGTATCACGGATAATAATATCATCACATATGTTGTGCACCACGGTATAGGCAAATAACACTCTAGTGAATTAAATGAACATCTTAAACATTTATTGTTGCCTTTCTTAAAGTTTTATTTACAGTGTTTAATATTTTGTAATAATTTACCTTCGCGGTACTTTAAGAGTTGTTTACTCAAATTGTTTTTCTTTTGACTCGCAAGTCTGTTTTCAATTTGCTCCTCAGAATCGTAACAACGCGATTCTTGATTAAAGCGAATATATATATGAGCAAGGTATAGTGGCTACTTTAAACGGATACATTTTTACTNAATTTACATCTTAAACATTTATTGTTGCCTTTCTTAAAGTTTTATTTACAGTGTTTAATATTTTGTAATAATTTACCTTCGCGGTACTTTAAGAGTTGTTTACTCAAATTGTTTTTCTTTTGACTCGCAAGTCTGTTTTCAATTTGCTCCTCAGAATCGTAGCAACGCGATTCTTGATTAAAGCGAATATATATATGAGCAAGGTATAGTGGCTACTTTAAACGGATACATTTTTACTATTAAATACTTCCGATTCCCCTGAATAACGTTACTGTTTCCGGGGATTTTTATTGCCTTCCAGATTAACACTTACAAAACAAAATTATTTAGAAATACCATTGACGTCTATTCACACGTGGCTTCCCTTCCCTCTCTTTTTGGAATTTAAACTTTTGAAAGGATACATCAATTCTTAACATATTTGGCATGCACCTACCCCAGCACTTGTAGGTCTAATACATCACTCTTTCCCAAGTTTGAACAATTTTTGATTTCGCGACTTAGCACAGCGATATTCTCTGCCTAGTAGCCTACATATGGAGAAATCGTATGTAACAAAAAAAAACTGAAGTATTTTAAAGTTTTCTATATTAAGAATACACATTAAAAAAAATCATGCCATGACAAAAAGTGTGAGATATTAACTAAGAATTTTTGTAATAAATGTGAAAGAGATGCTGCATAGGTATTTTTTGTATCTAAATAGTGACAGGAAATCGTCTCCAGATTTTACTTCTCCTTTCGAAAAACGTATTCGTAACAGTTTTTACCTTTTTAAACACGATACTACGAGTTTGAAGTCGCCGACCTGTGGCAATTCTGTAAGAAAGAACAAAGTATTATTGAGATTCTCGTTGAAAATGTCTGTTTATTTTGGTTGCTATTTATTTATCATTTCCAAAAAATTTCAACGTCACGTTTTTCCGGTTTGCAATTTCTCTTTCAGTGCATTCATTCAATTTTAAATGCACGTTAATGTTGGCATTATTTACTGGGTCACGTACGCGGTATCATTTCAATAGGTCGTGGTACATACTTCCACGCAGCTAATATTGACGTGTAGATTGTTGCCAAATGAAATAATGTTTGGACGTTCTCTCAACAAATACTTCTAACACAATTTCACACGTCTTTGTTGTCATCATCGTTTACAGAGACATATTCTTTAAAAAAAAATTATTTTGCTGCATTTAAAACAATTATTCCACAGATTTTTAAATGACCCCAGAGAAATTTACGGCACTCATTAAAAATTGTTTATGAATAATATATTAATGTTTATGTGGGTGTTTCCTGTGTTTTTTATTTTGACAATCGTATGCACATACATTGCGGTACGTGTTTTGTGTAAATATATGTATCACTCGCTCATAAACAACTCAAGTGATATATATGCAAATGATTTTAACTTTTTTGTACTGAATTTATTATATTGTCTCGGCAGTGGCGTGATTAAACCTAGTGTATGTAAATACATGGAGTTCATCATACATTTTAAAATAAATAGTTTTTATATCTACCCTTTCGATTCACGATAGTGCCGAACTACTTTTCCATTTCAATTACCAAATGTGGGAAGCCAAATGTAACATGGTAACCCACGACTTCAACTTTAATACCAGAAATTGTAATGTTGTGGTATAATTTCCCATAAGTTAATTACCCTTATTATTCTTTAAAAAATATCAGTTAACTTGATTAAAGTTCCAAAACTTTAATGTTTATTCTAAATAATGTTTTATCTGCAAAAAAATAAAAATAAAATTTTGAGCAGAACTAATAAAACTCATCACAATAAATTATTAAATGCAATATTCTTTATTTCTTCTAAATTAAAAAACTTATGGTTTCAAGCAGGGCCATTCGATTAGTGTTCCATCGGACCACTTACAATGCTTGAAATGCCACACTCACATATTATAAAGTCGTGGCAAGGTTGTTAGTTTATTTGCAAAACGATATAATCAATTAAATAATATATAATTTTACTACAAGTTTTATGGTAGGGGAAGTTACATGTGACATCCAATGGGGTAACTGTATTCAAAATAAAATATTTAATAGAAATTGCTGATATTATTTGACTGCATGTGGCCCGCGGGGATGTAATTAAATCGCACTGCCTGCGCTGCGGTAAGAATTCGTGTCTTGTAAATACGAAACTTCAAGTAGCACGGTGCGACTTCAACAAAACTCAAATATGTGCACAAATGTTCGGTCATTTAATATAAACAACATAATTATACTCATTAGGAAATGTGCCCACTCATGATACAAATTTTCTGACACAGGTTTTTTTAAACAAATCTCGGTTTATTTCAATCTCTTTAGCTACAGCTAGTATTATGTGTAATTAATGTCGAAACAAAAAAAAATTAATCGAAGCTGAGTTATACTACCTCGATAACATCTTCCTTAGTTTACACTTGGAATATAACGTCATTTGTTGTAAACACTTTACAATATTAATATTTCAAAACTATTAGTCAGATACTCGCTTATTTCAAATGTCACTCGGGACTAAAACAGTTGAAAAGATACAGTCTGTAAAATATTTGTATTCGATACTACATAGTTTTGTGAGTAATTTTACTTTAAATGATCTGTATAGAGCTGCTGTCTGTGAGAAGATAACTATTACAGAAATAATTAAACTTCAGGATTAATTATAAGTATTCTGCATCTTAAAATTAAATTGTTATTTAAGAGACTCAGATTTGAAGTTCGCTCAAAAGGAACAAGTTATCAGTTTACATACATTTATAAATCTTGCCTTAACAGACCGCTCTTGTGATATAGAAGGAAATCAGTAGGATTCTGATGCAAAACCCTGTAGATCATTGTCCCGAGTAAGGGTGGGTTTGCAATAAAAAATGCATGCCTTAAATTCATAATTGTGACCTGTAAAGAAGAACCGAAACTTTATTGCTCAGCGTGCTGTTTCACAATTGACCTTAGAAGGTCGTATGCGCTAGAATGGTGAATGGAAAAGGGG
>NQII01005073.1:135649-147527 GCA_002778355.1 Clitarchus hookeri | reverse complement strand
AACAACGTTCTTAACACTATAAAATATGAATAGTCATCTCTACTATCATATTGTTAACAATTAATACGTTGTTCATTTATATATGGTAGCAATTAATAATATGTTAACGATAATTTAGTTAGTGGCGCGTCACGGTAACTTGTCAATTTATGTAAAAGTTGAGTAATTCCACCCCACGACGTCTCTGCTCGTGAAGTCTGCTGAGACTTTAGTCAGAGCCAGCGAGTAGCACGATAAAGAATGTCGATATTTTGTATAGGCTGTTTGCAGTAAAGTGAACACTTTTGAGGCACTAGTTCCTTTTAACTTTCAGACGTTTTTTTTGTCCTTCAGCCACCTTTTTAAAAAAAAATTTGCCATGCAGGTAATTCACGCAGTGTGTGATTGCATTAATGTAAGTTAATCAAAATATGAGGGAAGCGGCCCGCTTTAAACATTTGCTTGGGTCCTGCAAGTCTCAAGTTACGTAAGTGTTGTTGGGGCTTGTTTTAAATGTTAAAAGGAATAACTTTATTTGGAATTTTAAGTAAATGTTCTGTTGCAGTGACAAATCAGAGCATCACAGTGTGTGTTGTTGGCGGGAAGTAATAAGCGTGCATTAAACTATTAAATGTGAAATTTTTGATAACGTTTACGATTATACGTGTGAATTTAATTCACAATATTAAGAATCTCTGTCAGAAAATATCCTCCTTGAATAACGATGTCACTGAATGCTGGTTTTTATTATTTGATAGTAGGTGGTTAATTATAAAAAAAAATTTAAATATGACACATTTATAATTGGCTATAATTAAAAAATATCATATGAATAGTCAATCGTAAATACAGAAGACATGGTTCCGGTTGCACGATTACTGCACAATTATTAAGCTACAATATTTTGATTTTAAACATTTTTGGGGATACTACACGCATTGTCTACGTGAATCATGAAATAAAATTTGTTTTTGTTAAAGCAAAAATAATGATTTCAACTAATCTTTTATTTGTTCTCTGCTCGAGCTCTATGCATCAAACGAGACAATACTAAACACGAAGCGCTGGATGAATTGATAAAACAAAATGATCGCTGAAATACAATATAATTTATCGCTATGTAGTCTATTCTATCCCAGTTGTTTGAATATATTAGGCTACATGAAAAACGATACATGTACAATTAAAAAAAATTTAGATCTGTGGTACTTTTTATGTGAGAAAGTGTAGGTCTACCTTAAATATGTTAATACCTGTACTATAGTAACTAAACTTACTTTTTAGAATAAAAAAACACAACAGGACAAAATTTACAAAAATATAATTGAACATTTTTTTTTTTTTAGATAACTAAAGAAATTGCCCAGTAATTTTTACCACAAACAGTTGTGCCCAGTTATATGCAACTATTCTTCAGGCTACCCAACTGAATTATTAGAATTATTATTCAAATATTTGAAACAGGCCATATGTTGAAGTACAACCACGGAATGTATGGGATATAGCTTACAGATTTTTATTCCTAACTATCTAAGAAGATGTGATATGTTAATGCATGTTAATATATCAAATTACGGATTGTATGGAAAGCAAATAAAAACGTACCTGATTAACGTTTCGCTGCTGATATCTTCTCAGGCTGCAGGAATAAATATTGCGACGTGATCAGGACACACGATCCGCACAACGACATATTCTTGTTCCGATACTGTCTGGAAGGGAATTCCGCACTAGTACCTACCTGACTAACGGAGCTGATTGCCGATGAGAGTTTACGGTTTTATGTTCCCTCAGCTGCACACAGCATAGCATAAACGGCCCTCAAACGCTTGCTCGCCGTTGGGTTTGTCCACGGTGGCTCGGCATGGCGAGTGTAGTCAATCAGTGAACACTGATGCGCAAAATGTTTGATCATAAAGGTATGTAAAAATCACGTATTTGTAAAGGCTTTTCACGGTAAAGTGAGCACTTTCGAAAAGAACCTTTGGGAAAAAAAGTCACTGCCCGGGTGCACTGAGTGACATGCGCCCAGTAAAGTTGGTAACGTCGGAGGGAACGTAGTTCCAGGATTTAACCTCGAATAAAAATTGTTAGGTAACCATTTGTGATAACTTAAATTTTTATTTCGTTTTCTCTTTTTTTTTTTATACATCGAAGTGTAAAAAAGATCAGATTTGTAAAATATTTACTTGCCTAATAATTTCACAGTTTTACTTGACCAACGCATGACTTAAGTGATGAAGCTCACGGCAGTGTTAATTTTATGTAACGCGGAACAATAAAGAACGTGCATGCAAATAGACCTTAAGCAATGTATATAAATTACAACCTCATGTGGTCCCTCACAATGGGGCCCAAGGCAGAGTGCACCCACCTACCCCCTTCCTCTTGGCGGACCTGGTCCACGGAGATAGAGCTGGATTCCTACGAGGATTCCGACCCTCCCCCCTACCTAAAGACTACAAGTTCTCACGTTATATTATATTTCAAATATTAAAACCCTGCTAGAATACCAATCAAATTTACTAAAATGAAAAATCGCAACTAATGTTTTTGTCTAATTTTAAGTAATCTTTTATTAGTACGCAATGACCTAGCTAATTTTAAATAACTGTCGTATACTCCAATCACTGTTACTTCCAACGTTTCTGAAGCCCTGCTAAAAGTCCCACTTTCAGGATATTCCTCCGTCTCATACAAACGAAGTTTAAAAAATTACACGCACTCGGTGTAATAATATATTACATAAGAACTATTTATTACTTGGCATTACCAACACATCGATTTTATTCCTCTCTATTCATGTTAGTTATAAATTAAATGATATAATTTAAAAATAAAATGCAAGTAAAAGTTTAATTTAAGTAATATAAGGTACTTTATCTGTTAACAGAAGCATAAAAAGCTTGTGATACATGACATATTTGGGAAACAACCAAACACGTTATACATGGAGTGTTTTTTCAAAGGTTTGATTCGAAAGGTGGCGAGAAGAGAAGCGCCAATAGACTATAACATATTTCTCAAGGTTACTCGGACACTACAGAAATCAATCTTTCAAAAAATTCTCTGCCCGTAAATGCTTGTATTCCAACGTTACTTAAATCATTTCGCAACATATAAAGGAAAGTAGTTCTATGTATTGAGGCCTTATTAATAGTATGATGTTATAATTGGTGATCAATGAATATTTGGTTATTATTGTACACTATTGTTGAAATTGGCTTATTGGTTAACACATTTGTGTTTCTAACAGCTGCTCATTGACACTTTTCATTTGTCATTAGGTCATTTGGAAACTTAACGAAAGGTTATAAATTTTAGAAAAAAGAATAAAATTTTCAGATACCTGCGTAACAACTGTGATTATTAAAGTTTCAAGTTTAAATAGTTACCAGTTCCAAAAACATGCATTTAAATGGCTGCGATGTTTAATTTAGTGTTGTCTTTTTTTTGTGTATTTGAAACATTTGTAACCTGCTAACATTTATCTCTTATAATGCTTCAGTGTCTTTTATTTAATGAGCACTGAGATCGGATTATGTTTATTTATTATTTTTTAATTTATTCTCTTAATGTTATATATTTAAAATGTCATTCACCCCTATATTTTAAGTAGGCACATTACATTGCAACTTAAATACTTATTTTGGTGTTTATGATGAAGGAAGGAGGAGGGAGGCGTCTCCGAAACAGAATATCTGTCATATTTCAGTTTTATTAATGGGTTTTTAATTTTTTGTAAATATGTAAAAAAAATACAAACCTGGGAAAAAAGTTTTCACCACGTGTAACTGGTTGCACTTGAAGGATGTTCACTAGTGTAGTAGACATTCTTCAAGTCTGGCGTAGTACTCTGTACAGATGGCGTGTATTCTCATAAAGCTGTTCACGGTAAAGTGAGCACTTTTGAAATCAACCTTATAAAAAAGCCACTGTTTCTACCGGCATGTCTTTTAACGGGTGCACAAAGTGACATGCGCCCAGTAGAGTTGGTAACATTGGGAGGAAAAGTAGTTCCGTGTATTAACGTCGAATTAAAAAGGGCAAGGTAACCGTTTGCGATGACTTAAATTATTTCTTTCGCTTTCTGCTTTTGTTTTTAAATGCAGCCAAAAGTAATAATTAGAAAATTTGTACAATATTTACTTTTCTAATAATTTCGTAGTTTTTTTTTTTCCACTGAACAGACGCATAAATAAAGTGATGAGNTGAGAAAGTGTAGGTCTACCTTAAATATGTTAATACCTGTACTATAGTAACTAAACTTACTTTTTAGAATAAAAAACACAACAGGACAAAATTTACAAAAATATAATTGAACATTTTTTTTTTTTTAGATAACTAAAGAAATTGCNTAAAAAACACAACAGGACAAAATTTACAAAAATATAATTGAACATTTTTTTTTTTTTAGATAACTAAAGAAATTGCCCAGTAATTTTTACCACAAACAGTTGTGCCCAGTTATATGCAACTATTCTTCAGGCTACCCAACTGAATTATTAGAATTATTATTCAAATATTTGAAACAGGCCATATGTTGAAGTACAACCACGGAATGTATGGGATATAGCTTACAGATTTTTATTCCTAACTATCTAAGAAGATGTGATATGTTAATGCATGTTAATATATCAAATTACGGATTGTATGGAAAGCAAATAAAAACGTACCTGATTAACGTTTCGCTGCTGATATCTTCTCAGGCTGCAGGAATAAATATTGCGACGTGATCAGGACACACGATCCGCACAACGACATATTNCTGCTGATATCTTCTCAGGCTGCAGGAATAAATATTGCGACGTGATCAGGACACACGATCCGCACAACGACATATTATTGTTCCGATACTGTCTGGAAGGAAATTCCGCACTAGTACCTACCTGACTAACGGAGCTGATTGCCGATGAGAGTTTACGGTTTTATGATCCCTCAGCTNAAATTCCGCACTAGTACCTACCTGACTAACGGAGCTGATTGCCGATGAGAGTTTACGGTTTTATGTTCCCTCAGCTGCACACAGCATAGCATAAACGGCCCTCAAACGCTTGCTCGCCGTTGGGTTTGTCCACGGTGGCTCGGCATGGCGAGTGTAGTCAATCAGTGAACACTGATGCGCAAAATGTTTGATCATAAAGGTATGTAAAAATCACGTATTTGTAAAGGCTTTTCACGGTAAAGTGAGCACTTTCGAAAAGAACCTTTGGGAAAAAAAGTCACTGCCNATCACGTATTTGTAAAGGCTTTTCACGGTAAAGTGAGCACTTTCGAAAAGAACCTTTGGGAAAAAAAGTCACTGCCGGGTGCACTGAGTGACATGCGCCCAGTAAAGTTGGTAACGTCGGAGGGAACGTAGTTCCAGGATTTAACCTCGAATAAAAATTGTTAGGTAACCATTTGTGATAACTTAAATTTTTATTTCGTTTTCTCTTTTTTTTTATTCATCGAAGTGTAAAAAAGATCAGATTTGTAAAATATTTACTTGCCTAATAATTTCACAGTTTTACTTGACCAACGNATCACGTATTTGTAAAGGCTTTTCACGGTAAAGTGAGCACTTTCGAAAAGAACCTTTGGGAAAAAAAGTCACTGCCCGGGTGCACTGAGTGACATGCGCCCAGTAAAGTTGGTAACGTCGGAGGGAACGTAGTTCCAGGATTTAACCTCGAATAAAAATTGTTAGGTAACCATTTGTGATAACTTAAATTTTTATTTCGTTTTCTCTTTTTTTTTTTATACATCGAAGTGTAAAAAAGATCAGATTTGTAAAATATTTACTTGCCTAATAATTTCACAGTTTTACTTGACCAACGCATGACTTAAGTGATGAAGCTCACTGCAGTGTTAATTTTATATAACGCGGAACAATAAAGAACGTGCATGCAAATATATCTTAAGCAATGTATATAAATTGCAACCTCATGTGGCTCCTCACAATGGGGCCCAAGGCAGAGTGCACCCACCTACCCCCTTCCTCTTGGCGGACCTGGTCCACGGAGATAGAGCTGGATTCCTACGAGGATTCCGACCCTCCCCCCTACCTAAAGACTACAAGTTCTCACGTTATATTATATTTCAAATATTAAAACCCTGCTAGAATACCAATCAAATTTACTAAAATGAAAAATTGCAACTAATGTTTTTGTCTAATTTTAAGTAATCTTTTATTAGTACGCAATGACCTAGCTAATTTTAAATAACTGTCGTATACTCCAATCACTGTTACTTCCAACGTTTCTGAAGCCCTGCTAAAAGTCCCACTTTCAGGATATTCCTCCGTCTCATACAAACGAAGTTTAAAAAATTACACGCACTCGGTGTAATCATATATTACATAAGAACTATTTATTACTTGGCATTACCAACACATCGATTTTATTCCTCTCTATTCATGTTAGTTATAAATTAAATGATATAATTTAAAAATAAAATATGTACAAGTAAAAGTTTAATTTAACTAATATAAGGTACTTTATCTGTTAACAGAAGCATAAAAAGCTTGTGATACATTACATATTTAGGAAACAAGCAAACACGTCGTACATGAAGTGTTTTTTCAAAGGTTTGATTCGAAAGGTGGCGAGAAGAGAAGCGCCAATAGACTATAACATATTTCTCAGGGTTACTCGGACACTACAGAAATCAATCTTTCAAAAAATTCTCTGCCCGTAAATGCTTGTATTCCAACGTTACTTAAATCATTTCGCAACATATAAAGGAAAGTAGTTCTATGTATTGAGGCCTTATTAATAGTATGATGTTAAAATAGGTGATCAATGAATATTTGGTTATTATTGTACACTATTGTTGAAATTGGCGTATTGGTTAACACACTTGTGTTTCTAACAGCTGCTCATTGACACTTTTCATTTGTCATTAGGTCATATGAAAACTTAACGAAAAAAGAAGAAAGTTTTCAGATACCTGCGTAACAACTGTGGTTATTAAAGTTTCAAGTTTAAATAGTTACCAGTTCCAAAAACATGCATTTAAATGGCTGCGATGTTTCATTTAGTGTTGTCTTTTTTTTGTGTATTTGAAACATTTGTAACCTGCTAAAATTTATCTCTTATAATGCTTCGGTGTCTTTTATTTAATGTGCACTGAGATCGGATTATGTTTATTTATTATTTTTAATTCATTCTCTTAATGTTATATATTTAAAATGTCATTCACTCCTATATTTTAAGTAGGCACTTTACATTGCAACTTAAATACTTCTTTTGGTGTGTATGTACAAGGAAGAGGAGGAAGGGGGGTCACCGAAACCGAATTTCTGTCATATTTCAGTTTTATTTATGGGTTTTTAATTTTTTGTAAATATGTAAAAAAATACAAACCATGGAAAAAAGTTTTCACCACGTGTAACTGGTTGCACTTGAAGGATGTTCACTAGTGTAGTAGGCATTCTTCAAGTGTGGCGCAGTACTCTGTACAGATGGCGTGTATTCTCATTAAGGCTGTTCACGATAAAGTGAGCACTTCTGAAACCAACCCTATAAAAAAAGTCACTGTTTCTACCTGCATTTATTTTAACGGGTGCACAAAGTGACATGCGCCCAGTAGAGTTGGTAACATTGGGAGGAAAAGTAGTTCCGCGTATTAACGTCGAATTAAAAAAGGGTAAGGTAACCCTTTGCGATGACTTAAATTATTTCTTTCGCTTTCTGCTTTTGTTTTTAAATGCAGCCAAGTGTAATAATTAGAAAAATTTGTACAATATTTACTTTTCTAATAATTTCGCAGTTTTTTTTTTCACTGGACCGACGCATAAATAAAGTGATGAGGCCCACGGCAGTGTTAACTTTACGTAACGCGGAAGAATACACAACGTGCATACAAGTATATCTTAAGCAGGGCTTTCAAAAGTGCTTAGTTTACCGCGAACCTTACTCTTTATCTTGGGCCGTTAGCAACCTAGTAGCTCAGAAATCCCGGTGACGCAAACGGTTTTTGAGGCGTGTAGATAGGCCGGAGNTTTTGCCGAGGGCATGCGGACTAGTAGTATCGTGCCGACGTCGTTCCTTACGGCGCGGCATATGCCACAGCGCTCGCGCGCACGTACATATTTCACGCGCGGGATGGCAGGGTTCCAGGTCTGCCGTGCTGGTGACCGACATCACTCACCACGCCCCGCCCCAGAAAGCTCCAGCCGCGGTGTGTCTTCTTGTGTTTTCGGCGAACACGTCTGTGCGCTTCTGAGATCGCGGCATTCCCCTACTGTGGTCCATCCACGATTACTTTCCAACTTTTCTGAAGCCCTGCTGAAGTTCTGCTTCCAGAATATTCCTCCGCCTCATGCAACCCAATATTATGAAATTACGCCGGAGGGCCGACGCATCGCATTCGTGCGCGCTCAGTGCAATGATATTTTGCATTAGAACTATTTCTTACTATACGATTTACCAGCACACCTGTTTTCTCTCCGTCTTTATTCTTATTAGTTATAAATTACATATTACAATTTATAAATAGAATATAAGTAAAATTTCAATTAAAAAAAAATAATTTAATGATAACAGAAGTATAAAACGTTTGTGATACAAGGCATATTTAAGAAGCAACCAAACACATAAACATGGCGTATTTTTTCGAATTTTTGATTTTAAAAAGTGCGAAGAATTCGCGAATAAACTATAGTAAGCTCACCCCGTTATCCTACCACTCCCAGTAGCCAACGTTTCTTTGGCCGCGTTCGAATTAAACTTTTCGTTATTTAGTTAATTGCGATTTGGTAGGTTTAGCTGTACAGGTACTTGTGTAGCAATAGTGCCGTAAGACTTTCGCCCAAATATTACCAAGTAATATTTATTTTTGCAATTATTAAAAATGAACATTTTTGCTCTGTTTCTGCTCTCTGATAACTAAACCACAAAACAGAATAAAGTTTGTTAAAAAAATATAAGGAACCGTAGTAGTTAAAATTTAACGTGTTTATTTTCTGGAATGACGTGTAAGTTATTTTATTTGAAAATTATAAACTCCTACTGTAAATAAAATTATAATGTTTTGAATGATCCAAAACATAAATTATGAAGACAAAGCAAAATTGTTTATTCCAAAATAATGTTAATTATGCACCTAAATATACATTTTACAGGTTAAATTAATATGCAGGCTCCGTACGAAAACAAATATGGAGGCTACTATGTAATTCCGTGTTTCCGCAAAGGTTCGTTGCATACAAAAAACGAAATACAGTAGTCTACGAAATTACAAAATACGTTACGAATTTTTCATACAAACTCGGGGTGCGTAACCATTTTGTTAACAAAACCTGCCAAATCGGACACTCTTTTTGTGTAAGCGACATCCCACTTGCGCTTGCTGCTTCCGCCTCCTCTTTCATCCGTAGGGGGCCGCGGTGGGCAGCGGATAAAGCACTCACCTCTCATCAAGGCGAAAGGGCTTCGATTTCCGGCGGGGTCGCTCCCGGATTTTCGCACGTGGGAATCGTGCACGGCGATGCCGCCAGTCAGCGGGTTTTCTCGGGATCTCCCGTTTCCTTCTGCCCTTGCATTCCGGCGCTGCTCCATAATCACCTCGCTTCACCCTCACAGGCTCTCAAGGCCACGATGTTTAGAGCTTCCCTAACCTCTTCACTCTACGCCTTCAGCCATGATTAATTAACTGTTGAAACTTCGGATTGCTCAAGATATCTGAGCGCGGGAAATAAACACAGAGAGAACGAATACAAATGTGTGCCGGATTCCAAAGTAAACACACACCAAAATTTCGATGGGTGGTCATACGGGACCAACGGCATATCCTAGCCTTTTGTTTTATGCTATAATGGGCTGGGCAACCAGTAATTACTTCAGAAAGGTACGTATCATAGTGTACAAAATTAACGCTGTTGNCTTCAGAAAGGTACGTATCATAGTGTACAAAATTAACGCTGTTGTGTGTTTTTCTTTGCATGTGGAAAATACTCATAAACGAAATATGTATGACTGAAGTTTTCTGTATTTTAGTTTTTTGTAATGCACTTGANGCATGTGGAAAATACTCATAAACGAAATATGTATGACTGAAGTTTTCTGTATTTTAGTTTTTTGTAATGCACTTGAAGCTATAGGGGTGCACCGGGAATCGAACCTGGTTGGCCTAGGTGGGGCGAGTTATCTGACCACTACACAACCACGGCCCCCTAAGGTGTCGAATTTCAAGAAATAACAGCTTCATGTCACTGCCGTGAATTCAGCCAACACATAAACTGAAACAAGACTTTGTGTAAAAATTATTATTTTTTTAAATTTGAAAGAATCAAGATTTTAATTTTATATGCTTATATTTTTAAGCTAAAAATAATGGCGAATCATGATATTTTTCATATTATATGGTATATTTATCAACTCACCATTAATATCATGCCAAGGAACCATAAAATATTTAAAGATCTAGAAAAAAAAATTGGCTTTTGAACAATTCGATGTAGTCTATTTTTTCCGTCAAATGATTCCAAAACGTTTATTGAAATGTATTGGAAAATTGTGATGTCACCGAATCGTTATAAACGCCGCCATATTCCCATGAAAAAGTTTGATGACTTAATTTTCTATCAAACATTCTACACTAATATCGTGTAGGACCCCCCGAGCACGCAGAAGTGCCGCAAGACGACGTGGCATGGACTCGACTAATGTCTGAAGGTATGCAGGAGGCAATTCACACCATGAATCCTGCAGGGCAGTCCACAAATCCAATCTGCGCCAATTTGAGAAAGGGTTTCACTTCTGTCACGTTTAATGATTCTCGTCAGTCGTCGTTTGTCCCGTTCGTTCACGATCTTTTTCCGGCCGCAGCGATGTCGAAGATGTGATGTTTTACCAGATTCCCGATATTCATGGTACACTCGTGAAATGGTCGTACGCGAACATCAAAATGTTATCGCTACCTCGGAGATGCTATGTCCCATCTCTCGTGCGCCGACTATAACACCACGTTCAAACTCACTTAAATCTTGATAGCCTGCCATTGTAACAGCAGTAATCGATCTAGCTGCCAACCGCATCGCGTTACTCTGATTGGTTCCATACCTCTGTTATTTGCATACCCACGCCTATACCAGTTTTTTTTTTGCTCTTCGGTGTATATGTAGGATCTTTTTTAAAGTTTCTTGGATGTTCGACGATTTCAACCAATTTGAATCGTGTACATAAAATACGATCAGTTCCGACCCCAATAAAATCTTTAATAACGTCCAATAACTAGAAACGAAATAAGGTTATGGAGATAATTAGTTTGTACAATATCTTTCACGTGCATCAAATATGAGTGGTAAATACATTTAAAATTTACGTTAGAAATGAAAAAAAAATCCCAAATATAATACTCATTCCTGCAATCAGGTGAACGGTAACATAACTACAGTATCTTGCTTTGAAATTTATGTTAAAATATAAATCAGATNTATTCCTGCAATCAGGTGAACGGTAACATAACTACAGTATCTTGCTTTGAAATTTATGTTAAAATATAAATCAGATTATAGCTCTGAAATAAAAAACTTGAACACTTTGACATATTTTAAAACACACTCAAGATTATTCATCCAAATTTGATTGATCTGTTTCGTCCTCAAATTTTATTGTGAAATATATTTGAAGGAGAAAATTTTACAATTTGACAAGTTCTTAACATTTTTAGATTTTAGTTCACATTGAATGAAATACATAAGAAATATTTTACACTAAAATAAATGTTGAGAAATTTTAGAAAATATGTTTTGCTTTTCCTTGTAATCGTCTACGGTATTCACTGTGCTATAGACAAACGAGAGAACTGGTTCGCAGTAACCATAACAGGCCGACGCTTATTGGGATCCATAACTTGCGGACGAGGGCTTGGGAAGTTCCAAGGCAATTTTCTTTGGATGGGGCTTGGAAAACAA
>NQII01005073.1:122029-135509 GCA_002778355.1 Clitarchus hookeri | reverse complement strand
GGGGGGGGGGGATATGCGGCCCACCGCATGCGAGCGAGGCACACCACAGCATGACGAAACACAATGCCCCAGCTCCAGGCCGTAGCAGCGAAGTTGTGACTGTGTCATGTTTGACCGAGCTTTTTGGGACGAGAGTTAACCGATCCTACATTGACGTTGGAAATAACTGTGTGCACTCTATCGCATATGGCTGGTGATCCGTAGAGGTTTTGTGTGTGTGTGTATGTGTGTGTATGTGTATGTGTGTAAATGAGTATGTGTGTATGTGTGTATACGCGTGTTTGTATGTGTATATGTGTGTTTATGTATGTATATGTGTGTTTATGTATGTATGTGTGTGTATANTGTGTGTGTATGTGTATGTGTGTAAATGAGTATGTGTGTATGTGTGTATACGCGTGTTTGTATGTGTATATGTGTGTATGTATGTGTGTGTATATGTGTGTATGTATGTGTGTATACGTGTTGTATATGTGTGTGTATGTAAATACGTATGTGTATGTGTGTGTGTTCTGGTGTTTTGTAAATTCGTTAGTGCCCGTGTTTTTTAGACGTGTTAATGTTTCGTAGATGCGTGTGTGCGCTTGTATTTTATAGATGCATTTGTGTGTGCTCGTGTTTGATAGATGTGTATGCTCGTGCTTTGTAGACGTGTGCTTATGCTCGTGTGCGTAGAAGCTGCGACCTTTGAAAGTGTAACGTATGCATGCATGACGATTGTTATGTAGGTGCAAGTTTGAAAGCGCGCTTGTTTAAATGTGAATCTGTTAATATGAATGTCCTGAATTGTGTGTGTATAAAACTGCGAAAGTATNATATATATATATATAGTAAATTTAAGTACAATTTTAGACTTTTAACTTTGAAATGTGGATCTAAATTGTACAATGAGTTTAAGTGGAAGAGAGAGCATATTGCCTTAATATCACCACAATGTTAATATATACGTTATATAAAATAATTTAATGTTTAACTAGATTGTGTAATGTTCTGTATAGTAGTGTTCTTGATTGTACACATGTTATGAGTGCAGTTTGCATCATTGTATGACAATGCCAGTAAATTATCAGGGGGAAGAAGTCTAAAGGCTTGGAGGGGCCCTTTGTGAATGGGAACCTGAGGGTTGGGGGGATTGTCCCATTTGTCGCCCCCCTCTTTTTTTTTCATCGTAAGTGGCTCTAACGACCTATACTACCACCACCTGTAAACTTTGCCGATGGCATCCCATTTTTACTGGCCTCTCCCGAATTGGGCGAATCTCGACTTTCGCGTAGACATCGGAAAGTAATCAGCAGGGTATCCGAGTGTCAGACAATGCCAAGANCTTGGGCGAATCTCGACTTTCGCGTAGACATCGGAAAGTAATCAGCAGGGTATCCGAGTGTCAGACAATGCCAAGAGACTGTTTTTATTGTATCCACGTGATGGCAATAGAAGCCATGAGTAATGTACGATCTAGAGAGAAGACTACGGTCCTTGCATTGATGGAAATGTTTGCGCTATTTATATTTACACGCAGTTACAATACGCCGAAGTTCGTCGAACTGGTGCGTTAACATAAAAATTGTGATTTGTAAATGAGACCAATACTCGAACCTCCGAGAATTATGAAGTTTATAGTATTATGTACTTTGGTGCAGGGTTTTCTGACGTTCGTTTTCCGCTTGACCTAACGTCGTTGCAGGATTAGTAAATGTCTAAAATAGAACGCGATGGACTGTTTTCGTGAATAAAATTTTCCATTCTTGAATTTGCCCAAAAAAAAAAACACGAAATCGGAAAAAAGTTGTTGAACCTTACATTCAAAAACAAAACGCATATAAATCCGTGCAGTTGGCATGAATAGTACTTTTCAGATTATTTTAATTACATAAAAATTTTCTTGTATTTATTAAGTTAAAAAAATACAAAATATGGAAAACGAAATGATTGAAGGACAATTTTAGGACTGGAACTAGACATTAATGGCTTTCTCGTTTTATCTTCCATCCAATTGAAGTCGTATGAATGTATGTATGTGTATATAACGTGTAAATACAGAGTATTTTTTTATGAATCTATCAGTGTGGTAACAAATAGTCATGCATTTCACGTAAAGCTACTTTATTTAAATAACGAATAAAAAGGCTGTGTGATNAAAGCTACTTTATTTAAATAAAGAATAAAAAGGCTGTGTGAACCCGAGAAGACTTCACTTCCGTCGCATGGACGTCAAAGGCAAGGGGGCGCGGTGGCTGAGTGGTTAGACTGCTCGCCTTCTATCTGGTTCGGGTTCAATCTCCGGTCCGGTCACTCCCGGATTTTCGCATGTGGGAATCGTGCCGAGACGATGTCGCTGGTCGGTGGGTTTTCTCGGGGATATCCCGTTTCCCCCGCCCCTTCATTCCGGCCCTGCTCCATACTCGCCCAGTCACCCTCATCGGCTCTCAAGACTTCACTCACTCATTCACCCAAAGGCAAGACCCCTGATGGCCACAGGTAAAAAACACCGCCAACGGAACTAAGATTGCTTGCAATTTTTTACAACTTTAATATTTCCCAACTGTTTTACACATGTTCTCAAACTTCTGGACAACCACCATAGAAGAAATAGATTGATTGGCAACATTAAGAACAAGATGGTGAAAATGGTGCATAATTTTATTTTAATCCGCCTGCCAAGGGAGCGCGTATCAGTCTGAGTAAAAGATTATTCTTATTTCAAATTCACTGTTTAACTTTTTTTCCATTTTCATTTAATTTACAATAAGCAAAAATAGATTCACATAAGAAAATACTAGCTTACAAAAAAACCATAAAACCTTGAGTATACTCCAATCACGGNAAGCAAAAATAGATTCACATAAGAAAATACTAGCTTACAAAAAAACCATAAAACCTTGAGTATACTCCAATCACGGTTACTTCCAACTTTTCTGAAGCCCTGCTAAAGTTCTACTTTCATGATATTCCTTCGCCTCATACAAACAAAGCTTAACAGGGTCTAGAAATTACACCAAATAGACAGCACACCGCATTCGTGCGCACTCGGTGTAATAATATTTTGCACAATAACTATTATGTACAAGGCTTTACCAACACACCTTTTTTTATCCCTGTTTTTATTCATATTAATTGCAAATGAAATGTTATAATTTATACATGAAATATAAGCAACAAATCAATTTAACCAAAATGAGGTACTTTTATGTTAGCGCAGGTATAAAACGCTTGTGTCCATGACGTTTTAAGGCAACACCCAGACATGTCGTACATGGAATGATTTCTGAGAGGTTTGATTCCAAAATCATGAAGAAACCGCGAATACACTATATATAATTCTCACATTGATAAGTTTTCTATTAAAACTGTACATTTCAAACATTAGTAAGAAACGATTCATAGAAGATTAATTTTATCACACAGAAAATATCACAGGTACAAGCCAGTTTTACAATGAAAACAATTATTACTACATTTCATATTTCAGCTCCATCGGAGTATAAAACTATCTTACACAATAGCAAATATCCGCTCAAACGTTAGCATAAAAGTCGACTTAGATCTCAATNTCGGAGTATAAAACTATCTTACACAATAGCAAATATCCGCTCAAACGTTAGCATAAAAGTCGACTTAGATCTCAATGAATTTTTAACTCCAAAGCTGAGCAGTTAAAATTTATCATTCAACAGTTTGTTTTGAGAAATATGAAAACAGTTAAAAATATTTAACCAGAGCTTAAGGCTTACTACACATCACGACCTGAAGGTACGGGTAATACTTAACTTTCAACACTTGACATAAATATTTTAATTTAAAAATTGTTTAAATGCTGACAAATTGACGGCGGTTACGGCATAAAGTTTCGCATCACAAAAGAAAAACAATGTAATTTTTTATATGTTGCAAAAATAATAGTTCCCACTTTTCTTTTAAAGGCCCATATCACTGATAAGTAATCGAATAGTTACTTTTCTATAGCCACTACACAAAACCTGAAGACAGCAAGAGGATACATGTCCATAACTTCATTCTGACGACGTAATACAGATCCTTACAACTAAATGTTACTTTTACGACCTTAATCCGAACATTATTCTGCTTTTAACCCCTGCGTGTTTATTCGAACTCTTGGGATTCTACTTTAATCTCGAGTTTAATTTACTATCTAGGGAAATGGGTTGGATTGAAAATGACTTATTAACGTCCCCAGGTGTTATGCCTGAAGGCTTATCAGGGGACGACTTATAAGCTAACTTAATCTAACACCCGTTCCTTACCTAGGATTCGAACCCAGAACCTCCAGCACCCCAGACCGGTGGCACACCAACCGACTGCGCCACGGGAGGTCGCAAGCTAGGGAAATGAAAACCCTCCTTTTACCTATTTCAGTGGCCGTTGGAGGCAGATGTTTGGGACATCAAAACATCATGATTATCAAGTTGAGAAAAAAATTACACTATGGATTGAGTTTGGAGTATACAGAAGAAATCACCGTGACAACTTTACCTAAACACACTTGGACTGTATTGAATCAGAACTGCAATTAGGTAGTATTCCTTATCCAAAACTGGGTGGATTAAAAATTCGGACTGAAATTTAATTTCAAACATTTGACTTTAATTTAATTAATGGATAGATAACGAAGATACCGCCACTGTTAATTGCTGTTGTTCACAACTAAGTGATGTTGAGAAGTTAAGATCATTTTTCTGGTCAAGAGAGTATGGTGGTGTTTCAGATAAAAATACGCTGGTATTATAACCATAACTATCGATCCTCTTTCACTGAAATTTCATTCTGCCTTCGTCCTTGTTTACATTTCAGCACAGGCTTGAAATTTTGCTATGTACATCACAAATGTAACATGCTCTAGATGGAAAGAAATACTGAAATTTCACAATTTTAATTAACGAGGGTGATGATGAATTCCTGACGCTGCATTCTGGTTGGTTGGAGTCGCATGCCAATCCAATTTCACTTCGCTCTTCAATTCCATTTCCAATGCTTTCACGCGTGATTTTGTGGTTAAATTTTGGTTTATAGTGTTCAAGGTTATCTGATCATTTTTAAAATCATCCTTTGAAGAATGTCATTACTCCTACCTGCATGCATTGTTACTTGCGCCCAGCAATATTGGTAACGATGGAAACGAAGTAGTTCGATGCCTTAACATTGAATACAGGTTTTAGGTGAACATTTTCGAGTACTGAAATCAATACTTTTTTNCGAAGTAGTTCGATGCCTTAACATTGAATACAGGTTTTAGGTGAACATTTTCGAGTACTGAAATCAATACTTTTTTTATGCATTTTTTAAAATTTAAATGTAGGAATTGGCAAATTTATAATGTGTTTACTTTTGTTTAATTTCACAGTTTTACCAGACCGAAGCGTGGATAAAGAGACTAACTCCATGGCAATGGTAATGTTACATATGGTGGAAAAATACACAATATGCAGACAAGTAGTTCTGAAGCAGGGCTTTAAAAATGCTCAGTTTATCCGTGTACTATGGAGCCCGTCTAGCATTACGATTTTGGAACACACGTTTTTAAAGAAACTCCTTTTTTACATACGAAAACAACTAACATTGCATACGACTTGTAAGTACCCAGGCGTCGAGGGTATCTCAACCATTATTTTAGAGTCCTGCAAGATAACAAAAAAAAAAAATTGCATTTTCAAGCTGCTGTATCTTAGACTGTACTGATTAAATACCTTCAAGAATTTTGTCGCAGCTACCAAAATTTCACTAATAAAATAATAGGTTCAAGCCTAAAACACTTAGACTGAACACAACCTGACGAAAAGACCGCGCACCGATTCAGTGCGTTTTGCATGTATAGACGGTGGGAAGTTTGATGCGAGTACCAATGTAATTCTAAAGGGTCCATTTTCTCGTGGAATAATAGTCATGACGTAACTCAGATTCGTTTAGTGCAAATAACAAATTGCATAATTTGTGTTTGTTTGTGTGTCTACACGTAGACACAACCACTTGAGTAACATCATTATCTATTTATCAATTGGAAGTGTTCCTGCGAATAAACATAAGAAAACCCCATATTTGAAAACCGGAAATCTTCGTGGAAATTGACAAGTAATCAGGACTTTCAAAGAAAAGAAATACTTTCGATCCGAAAATAATTGCGCGTTTGTCCAGCGTAGATTAAATGTATTGACACAGTAGCTGGTGTTTCTGTAAGATCTGATTTGTTTGCTAAACGAAAGGTAATTAAACCAATTAAGATATTTTTAAATTGCTTAAAAAAGGTTCAGTTTTCCATAACTTGCAACTTAATCGGGGTAGCTAAAATAACGCAAAATAAGTTTGGCGAAATGTTTTTCTTTTTCTGATAGTGCATTTCTTAATTTTTATTGTGTGTTTATATTACTGAAATCAGTTGAACAATATTTAAGAATGTATGTGTAATGTACTACCATGAATATTGCACGTGACTTGGGAATTAACTGGCATGGAAATATTTAAAGCAATTTGTCTCAGGAAAAAGAGCAGACATCTGCAGGAATCGGGGGAATACTTGCACGCTCGTCGATGTCTTCACAAATAGAATATGCAAATTAAAATAACCCGCAGTGCTCTTACTGTCAAAGAACTGCTTCTGTTGGTTCGTAATTTACGGTGCAGACAAATTTACACACTTCCATAGTAGCCATAGGCACTCTCGCTATACCCACACACCTGACAACCTGAAGTTACGGGGTTCTGCTTCCATTTCCGGTACGTATGCATTCGGCGGTTTCTACGTATTGCAAATGGGCTTGTAAGTCACAACCAGCAATTANCTTCCATTTCCGGTACGTATGCATTCGGCGGTTTCTACGTATTGCAAATGGGCTTGTAAGTCACAACCAGCAATTATGAAGAGACATTAAAAAACCAACAGGTGACTAATAAATAAATCGAAAATTACTTTCAAAAAGAGGGAATTTATTTTCAGAAGTTCTCATCGACTAAAGAAACTCTTGTGACATTTGTAGACCTGAAATATTTCTTAAGAGAAGCCTGTTCTCTTCCAGGTATACAATAATTTTGCGCCCGGTATGTTTTTAGTTTTTTTATACATCATTTCTCACCGTTGGAACANAAATATTTCTTAAGAGAAGCCTGTTCTCTTCCAGGTATACAATAATTTTGCGCCCGGTATGTTTTTAGTTTTTTTATACATCATTTCTCACCGTTGGAACAAAACTGACCGAGTTTTTCGTTCTCAAACACGTTTTCTACAAATAGTTCCACAAAATATATTTATTAGAGTTCCATCGTAGTATATGAAGCTAAGAAAATTATTGTTTTAAGACTACAAAATAAGCAAATGATAAAACAATTAAGGTAATATTATATTTATTTTTATGAGGACTAACAAAAATTGTTGGCAAATAATAAGACACCTTTTAAACATTATTACTGCTCTNCTTCCATTTCCGGTACGTATGCATTCGGCGGTTTCTACGTATTGCAAATGGGCTTGTAAGTCACAACCAGCAATTACGAAGAGACATTAAAAAACCAGCAGGTGTCTAATAAATAAATCGAAAATTACTTTCAAAAAGAGGGAATTTATTTTTAGAAGTTCTCATCGACTAAAGAAACTCTTGTGACATTTGTAGACCTGAAATATTTCTTAAGAGAAGCCTGTTCTCTTCCAGGTATACAATAATTTTGCGCCCGGTATGTTTTTAGTTTTTTTATACATCATTTCTCACCGTTGGAACCNATGTTTTTAGTTTTTTTATACATCATTTCTCACCGTTGGAACCAAACTGACCGAGTTTTTCGTTCTCAAACACGTTTTCTACAAATAGTTCCACAAAATATATTTATTAGAGTTCCATCGTAGTATACGAAGTTAAGAAAATTATTGTTTTAAGACTACAAACTAAGCAAATGATAAAACAATTAAGGTAATAATATATTTATTTTTATGAGGACTAACAAAAATTGTTGGCAAATAATAAGACACCTTTTAAACATTATTACTGCTCTNATATATTTATTTTTATGAGGACTAACAAAAATTGTTGGCAAATAATAAGACACCTTTTAAACATTATTACTGCTCTCACTTTAGTTCATTCAAGAACCTATTTTAATGCCATCATTTCGGTAGTAAAAAATAATCATAGCTGCCAAAGTTTTTCCAAGATAAAGCCATCTCTCTTCAAAAGAGTTTTATCGCAAAAATTTTAGTTCCCATTGAAAGCCAACTGTTTTCCCGATAGCAACTTGAGGAATCAGATAAAAATAACTTACGTAAACGGAAAAAAAAAAAAAAAAAAAAAATCAACTTGGGCTATATTTTTTTTTCACTAAAATAAAAAACAACAGAATTTTTAAGTAATTTTTCCTGATATGGAAGCTATTTAAATATGATAAGCAAAAAATATAGAGTTTAAGATTAACCTTTAAAAGAAACGGCGGTTTCTGAATATTTATTTTAATATGAATCCCATACCTTTTAAGAGCATATGTATTACACACTGCTGCCACATACCAAATATTTCTGAATTAACTGTAAACAACACATAATGTGAGTTATTATGTTAAACGAATCAGAAAAAAAATGGTAAAAAATATCAGACGAAGTAAACAAATAAATGAGGACATGTAACTGTCAACCTAAGCTGCCGTACAAAAATAAAACACAAACAAAACTTATAACTGAAATTTTTTTAATAGTTTTCAAAAGCATCTGCTTGTGATTGACATGCAATTAAAATTACAAGGTTGGTGTACAACTGTTAGTTACNTAATAGTTTTCAAAAGCATCTGCTTGTGATTGACATGCAATTAAAATTACAAGGTTGGTGTACAACTGTTAGTTACACACTTATTTTATATGGGTAGTTTTTTCCGAAGAACGCTTTTCAGATACAACCATTTTGATACAGAATCTTAAACACAATAAGTGTCATGCTTTAATTTATTTTTTTATTATTCCTTAAGATGTCATGATAAATATTTTAAAATACCACAGTTGCGTTTAGCCCATTTCAGTGTNTATTTTTTTATTATTCCTTAAGATGTCATGATAAATATTTTAAAATACCACAGTTGCGTTTAGCCCATTTCAGTGTGATGCATCGAGCTGTAATAGGGTGTTTTATTCATATGTTATTGCCAAGTGATTAATGTTTGCTGTCAGAAGTATTTCTGCTTCATTTCCCTCCATATTTCTTGTTCCCCACTTTCTCTCCTGCCCTATTTTCCATTCTCGTGAGCGTTGTTGGGATTTCCTTGGGTGTTGAAAGAAATAGTTATATTTTATTTNTCCTGCCCTATTTTCCATTCTCGTGAGCGTTGTTGGGATTTCCTTGGGTGTTGAAAGAAATAGTTATATTTTATTTATATCTTAAATGAAACTTGTGAGGCGACGACAACTAGGAACACAGCAGACGGTGTTGCTAGCAGGAAACTGTTAACGATTATATTTTTGTTACAAAAATAAGCTTCTCTGATAGAAAATGTCGGCATTGAAGTAAGATGTGCTTAATATGGTTGTGATACACAAAGTTAGGTTAGGAACAAAGGTAAATGTAGCAGACTTGCCGCCTGTTTCCATTGGCTAGAATTAAAACAATATTGGAAACTGCAGATACAGATGGCATGATTCCGTGTGACAGATAAGCGCTGCCAGCATAATTCGTAACGCATAATTATTTTTATTGTAGACTTAGCTTAACTATTAGCGATTGGCCCCGAGTCATTGCATTCAACCGATGTAGTCTGAAGTAGAATATTGTGACTCTCTTTGTTATGTCTAGTTTTCATGCGTTTGTTAGTGTTAACATTACTGATGATAACTTCAGTGTCAAAGTTTTTCGCACTGTTATGAGTTCGAGTGTAGGTAGAAATTCAGCACATCAGAGTGCCTGGTTGGGTAGTCGTGACTATGGGAATGACTANTCGGAGTATAAAACTATCTTACACAATAGCAAATATCCGCTCAAACGTTAGCATAAAAGTCGACTTAGATCTCAATAGATTTTTAGCTCCAAAGCTGAGCAGTTATCAAAAATATCGCTCTCAAACGAGCTTAAAATTTACCAGACAGACTTAACATTTTGTTTTGAGAAATATGAAAACAGTTAAAAATCCTTAACCAGAGCTTAAGGCTCACTAGACATCACGACTTGAAAAAAATATTTTAAGTTAAAAATTGTTCAAATGCTGACAAATCGACGGCGGTTATGGCAGAAAATGTTGCATCACAAAAGAAAATCAATGTAATTTTTATATGTTGTAAAAATAATAGTTCCTTTTTTAAGTTTCTATCAAACTGCAATTTCGTCTCGTCTTATTTATCTCAACACAATGCTTTTAAAGGCCCATATCACTGATAAGTAATTNTCAACACAATGCTTTTAAAGGCCCATATCACTGATAAGTAATTGAATAGTTACTTTTCTATAGCCACTACACAAAACCTGAAGACAGCAAGAGGATACATGTCCATAACTTCATTCTGACGCCGTAATACAGACCCTTACAACTAAATGTTACTTTTATGACTTTAATTCGAACATTATTCTGCTTTTAACCCCTGCGTGTTTATTCGAACTCTTGGAATTCTAGCTTCATCTCGAGTTTAATTTACGAGCTAGGGAAATGGGTTGTATTGAAAAGGGCTTATTAACGTCTCCCGGTGTTATGCCTGAAGGCTTATCAGGGGACGACTTATAAGCTAACTTAATCTAACACCCGTTCCTTACCTAGGATTCGAACCCAGAACCTCCAGCACCCCAGACCGGTGGCACACCAACCGACTGCGCCACGGGAGGTCGCAAGCTAGGGAAATGAAAACCCTCCTTTTACCTATTTCAGTGGCCGTTGGAGGCAGATGTTTGGGACATCAAAACATCATGATTATCAAGTTGCGAAAAAAATTACACAATGAATTGAGTTTGGAGTATACAGAAGATATCACCGTGACAACTTTACCTAAACACACTTGGACTGTATTCAATCAGAACTGCAATTAGGTAGTATTCCTTATCCCCAAAACTGGGTGGATTAAAAATTCGGACTGAAATTTCATTTCAAACACTTGACTTTAATGTAATTAATGGATAGAGAACGAAGATACCGCCACTGTTAATTGCTGTTGTTCACAACTAAGTGATGTTTAGAAGTTAAGGTAATTTTTCTGGTCAAGAGAGTATTATGGTGTTTCAGATCAAATTACGTTGGGATTATAACCATAACTATCGATCCTCTTTCACTGAAATTTCATTCTGCCTTCGTCCTTGTTTACATTTCAGCACAGGCTTGAAATTTTGCTATGTACATCACAAATGTAACATGCTCTAGATGGAAAGAAATACTGAAATTTCACAATTTTAATTAACGAGGGTGATGATGAATTCCTGACGCTGCATTCTGGTTGGTTGGAGTCGCATGCCAATCCAATTTCACTTCGCTCTTCAATTCCATTTCCAATGCTTTCACGCGTGATTTTGTGGTTAAATTTTGGTTTATAGTGTTCAAGGTTAACTGATCATTTTTAAAATCATCCTTTGAAGAATGTCATTACTCCTACCTGCATGCATTGTTACTAGCGCCCAGTAAAATTAGTAACGACGGAAAAGAAGTAGTTCGATGCCTTAACATTGAATACAGGTTTTAGGTGAACATTTTCGAGTACTGAAATCAATACTTTTTTTATGCATTTTTTAAAATTTAAATGTAGGAATTGGCAAATTTATAATGTGTTTACTTTTGTTTAATTTCACAGTTTTACCAGACCGAAGCGTGGATAAAGAGACTAACTCCATGGCAATGGTAATGTTACATATGGTGGAAAAATACACAATATGCAGACAAGTAGTTCTGAAGCAGGGCTTTAAAAATGCTCAGTTTATCCGTGTACTATGGAGCCCGTCTAGCATTACGATTTTGGAACACACGTTTTTAAAGAAACTCCTTTTTTACATACGAAAACAACTAACATTGCATACGACTTGTAAGTACCCAGGCGTCGAGGGTATCTCAACCATTATTTTAGAGTCCTGCAAGATAACAAAAAAAAAAAATTGCATTTTCAAGCTGCTGTATCTTAGACTGTACTGATTAAATACCTTCAAGAATTTTGTCGCAGCTACCAAAATTTCACTAATAAAATAATAGGTTCAAGCCTAAAACACTTAGACTGAACACAACCTGACGAAAAGACCGCGCACCGATTCAGTGCGTTTTGCATGTATAGACGGTGGGAAGTTTGATGCGAGTACCAATGTAATTCTAAAGGGTCCATTTTCTCGTGGAATAATAGTCATGACGTAACTCAGATTCGTTTAGTGCAAATAACAAATTGCATAATTTGTGTTTGTTTGTGTGTCTACACGTAGACACAACCACTTGAGTAACATCATTATCTATTTATCAATTGGAAGTGTTCCTGCGAATAAACATAAGAAAACCCCATATTTGAAAACCGGAAATCTTCGTGGAAATTGACAAGTAATCAGGACTTTCAAAGAAAAGAAATACTTTCGATCCGAAAATAATTGCGCGTTTGTCCAGCGTAGATTAAATGTATTGACACAGTAGCTGGTGTTTCTGTAAGATCTGATTTGTTTGCTAAACGAAAGGTAATTAAACCAATTAAGATATTTTTAAATTGCTTAAAAAAGGTTCAGTTTTCCATAACTTGCAACTTAATCGGGGTAGCTAAAATAACGCAAAATAAGTTTGGCGAAATGTTTTTCTTTTTCTGATAGTGCATTTCTTAATTTTTATTGTGTGTTTATATTACTGAAATCAGTTGAACAATATTTAAGAATGTATGTGTAATGTACTACCATGAATATTGCACGTGACTTGGGAATTAACTGGCATGGAAATATTTAAAGCAATTTGTCTCAGGAAAAAGAGCAGACATCTGCAGGAATCAGGGGAATACTTGCACGCTCGTCGATGTCTTCACAAATAGAATATGCAAATTAAAATAACCCGCAGTGCTCTTACTGTCAAAGAACTGCTTCTGTTGGTTCGTAATTTACGGTGCAGACAAATTTACACACTTCCATAGTAGCCATAGGCACTCTCGCTATACCCACACACCTGACAACCTGAAGTTACGGGGTTCTGCTTCCATTTCCGGTACGTATGCATTCGGCGGTTTCTACGTATTGCAAATGGGCTTGTAAGTCACAACCAGCAATTACGAAGAGACATTAAAAAACCAGCAGGTGTCTAATAAATAAATCGAAAATTACTTTCAAAAAGAGGGAATTTATTTTTAGAAGTTCTCATCGACTAAAGAAACTCTTGTGACATTTGTAGACCTGAAATATTTCTTAAGAGAAGCCTGTTCTCTTCCAGGTATACAATAATTTTGCGCCCGGTATGTTTTTAGTTTTTTTATACATCATTTCTCACCGTTGGAACCAAACTGACCGAGTTTTTCGTTCTCAAACACGTTTTCTACAAATAGTTCCACAAAATATATTTATTAGAGTTCCATCGTAGTATA
>NQII01005073.1:63605-119400 GCA_002778355.1 Clitarchus hookeri | reverse complement strand
TGGACTCGGGTGTTGCCTTGGACTCGGGTGTTGCCTTGGACTCGGGTGTTGCCTTGGACTCGGGTGTTGCCTTGGACTTTGGTGTTGCCATGGAATCGGTCGTTGCCGTAGACTTGTGCGTTGCCTTGGACTTGGGTGTTGGCGTGGACTCGGGTGTTGCCGTGGACTCGGGTGTTGCCGTGGTCTCAAGTGTTGCCGTGGACTCGGGCGTTGCAGTGTTCTTAGGTGTCACAATGCGCTCGATGTCACTGACCTCGCACACATAATGCATTTTGGCTGTGCAGTGCATGTCGTTGAGCATTTTGTTCCGGTTCATCATGACGCAGTCTTCGTCTTTGCGGTCTTCGACCCTCCAGTCATTGGGCTGGCCGTCGGAAAAGCTGACGCACCTAGCAGCATATTGCTCACCACCTGCAACCACCACACTTTATTTGTGTCTAAACTGCCACTCGTTAAGTTGTATCGACACTTCAAATTTTGAACTTTATCGGTTGTTTATAACAAAGTGGCACTTCCAACTTTCCAGAAAACATTTTAATTTTCACACATTTGTTTGTTTGGGTATGTTTTTACTTGTGTCTGCTGAAAGAGAATATGGGTTTTGGGTGGGAACAACTACAGACATGAGTAATATTAGCTATAAGAAAATACCAGTTTCATTGTGTGTAGTGTTATTAGAATATACACCATTACCTGACTTTGTTGTAAGTTGTAGTAAATCCCGAATATTACTTAAAAACCTACACTTAAAGCATGATTCGCTGTTGCTAGCAGATGTGTAAATATCGAATTACGCATTCTGCCACAATAGTCAGTAATGATATAAAGAAAATAAAAAGACCAGAACAAGTAAAGAAATGAAAAATGAGGACACGTGATTCTCTGCCTAGGCTGCCAAATGCTATACAAATATTAAGTAAAAAAAAAAACTACTTGTTAAAAAGATCAAATAATTTCGAAAGGCGTGTACTTTTAAACTGCATATAATTAATATTGCAAAGTGTTGTACAAATGTTATTTTCATGCTTGTTTTGTAACAATCATTTTGTAGGAAATTCCTAAAATAAATGTTTTGCACAATCGTTTATTGATTCAAAAATTGTAGTGCAGAATGATAAATACAAAATAAGAAACACGTATTAATTTATTTTTTTATTTTACCATTAAACTATATGACTACATTTTCAAAATACCAAAGTTGCATATTGCGCATTTCATTGACTTGCATCGAGGTACGATTGGGTGTTTGATGCCACATGCTAGTAGCAGTAATTGCTATTCACAGTCTGGAGTCTTCTTCCATCGTCTTCCGTACTTCTTGTTCCTAACGTTCTTTCCTGCTCTATTTTTCATAATTTTGCCAAGATGTTCATATTGTTAATTACATTCGTACTGTTTTCCTGTTTTGTGTTTCATGAACATTGCCTTCAAATTACTTTCACCCCCAATAAATTATAGCATAGATGATATATTGGCCGGACTGACGCCCATTAGTACTGTTTTAGTAGAAAAATATCTTCCTTGTACAATGCTATGTTCTCTATAAGAACTTGTTTCCAGACTTCAACTCAAGCATAGAAATTAAGATGGGTTTCAGAGACTGAATACCGTGTAGTATATAGCTCGTTTACATTGAATTCGTAAAAAAATGGGAGAAAATTATGAAGTGAAAATAAATATTAATTATATATTCATATGTTGTTTAAAATGTAATTAAAACAAATACATATATATTAAAGTTGCAAACAATATTAATAACAGTTATTTTTCGATCATTTCTTTAGATGGAATAAATAATGTGGCATTTACTTCCCTGTTTTGAAAAATCGTTGCACATTCTCTAGAAATAGTATTGTATTTTTAGACTGGCATAAATATAAATCACTAATTTAAAGTTTAGCTTTTACAAAAAAAAATATGTCACAACTACATCGGAATAGTAATAGAGAGTAATAAAGATGAAACATGAATTTTATTTTTTTCTTTTGTAACATAAACTGGAAAAAAAAGTTTCCGTTTCATGTTTAGCAGGAAAATAAATAAATATAAAAAGTCACGTTTCGTCTTTATTTCTAATTATTTAAAAAAATTTTATATCACATCTTGGGTTTTTTTTGTAGTAGATGACCACTGCGTCTTCTTTTGAATTGAGCTGGTGCTATCATAATACTTAAATACCGATTATATTAAGTGCACTTATACCAACAAAAATAATTTCACTTTGAGTTAAAATACAGGATTTATTCAACACAGAGTTTATATACAGTTTCAGCATTAAATAATACAATATTAAGAATCAAAATATTTTAGTGGAATAATATAGAAATATATATTTGAGATACATTAATGAAACAATTTTACTGCTACAACAACAGGTCACAGGCCACAAATGGTAGAATGAAGAGTTTTTTTTTTTTGGTGTGTTTCAAACCTTATGAGACGCATTGTTTTTTTTAAACAGTAATAGGGTCTTTAAAAACAAGAAACTGGGCAATTGGTAACTTCGCTACATTTTTATCAAAATCTAATAATATGAGGACTCTGTTGTTGATGTGAGTTCCATGTCACCGGCCTCACACACGTAGGGCATCTTCGCCGTGCAGTGCACGTCGTTGAGCATCTTGTTCCGCTTCATCGTGACGCAGTCTTCGCCGCTGGGGTCTACGACCCTCCAGTCGTCAGGCTGGCCGTCGAACCAGCTCGCATACCCAGCGGCCGACAGATCACCGCCTGCAATCCACCACACATTCCTTTTTGATAAAACTGCTGCTCGTTAAGATGGATCGACATCTCAAATTGTAAACTTCTGTCAGCATTTCACCGAATAGCATGACTAACAACTTCCGGAATTTCTTTTAAACTGTTCCATATTCACTAGCTTGGTAATATTTTGTCTTGTGTCTGCTAATTATAAATATGAGTATTTTGTGCGAGCAACTATGTGTCATAAAATAATTGCAATTTCTAAATATATTTTTTTTTATAAAGTGGAATAATACATTTCTACTTTCAGGTCGAAACGAAAATATATAATTACAAATGTGTGGGGATTCATTCTGGGTGCTTTTGTACTAGTCTAGAGGATGTTGCTTACATACTTAACTACCTAAACCTTACTTTCATATCTACGCGTCACTCTAGGGATTACCTAGTATTCGATCCCAGAACCCTGTAATTCTAAGGTAATGCCTTAGCGACATGAGATACAGAGACTGTGCTAATCGTGCAGCAGCTCATACATTAATTAAATCTGTTTATATACATACGAACTGGCACATACTTTTCCAGATTCTGCAATCAATACCTACATAATTTATCTGCTAATGATTTAAAGACTATGTATGGCAGCTATTATAATAACGGCAATGATTTTATGTTTAAATACGCATATACAGTATGCCGGGAGGCCCAAAACAATTGCACAAAATCTTGCCTCATTTTCTGATTGAACGATTAACCTTTCCGCTAAATATAATGACCTACATAACAATATTACTAATCAACATAGCTTATTTTTTCCAATAATTCTTCCACTTTTCATTGTCAAAATCTTCGAGTATTTCTCCGCATATTTTTTTAGTTGTATGGTAGCCACTAACTACAAATTAATTTTCTCTTTGGTGTATCCAAAATTATAAGTCTACAGTGATTATAGGCAGTTTCATCATATAATTACCACAATTGCAATTCTATACGTGTGTACTGAATCATGTCGAGAAGTATGGACAGTCGGTACCTATGGAAGCTGTAATGTTCCACTGTATCTATCTCTAGAATACAAGCATTGTATACTATCCATTGAAATCAAATGGTAACATGGATTATAATTTAAAGTCGTTTTAAACAGATTTATATTTAAAAAATTCATAAAAGCAGATGCATAAATTATGCGAAATGATATTTCTAAACAGAATAATGTATTAGAACCTATGCCATCAACCTTTTTAGGTGTTGAAAGTTTACGTTTTCCAATTTATATATATATATTAAATTTTTAAGCAATATGCCAAGCAAATAAGTCAGTGTGCTAATATTTTTATCTCATGTCTCCAATAAAAAATCGTAAATATCTTTAGTAAACATACATTTCAGTTCAAAGTTAGGTTTTGTGTAGTTTTTATATTCTCCATACGAATCACTCGTCAAGTAAGGGGATTGTTAGTCATCACTAGTCACGTCTACACACTACATAAGTGAGGCATTGTCGCTCACTTGTAATCATATCCTTTAAAATTATTTACTCATATTTTTAAGACGTTTTCGAAAAAGAGAATATTATTTATAAACTAACTTAACTATGCAGGATCATCAGTTCGAAACGAACATCAGCTATTAAACTTTCATATTACAAACTTTCTTGAATTTTTTTTTTTTTGGAAAATTAATATGTTATAAAGGAGAGTTACATAACTTGTATTCTCAACAGCCGCTTTGAATTCAGGCAGCTTTGGCTGTAAGGTTGAATCCTGCAGTAGCAGTAATAATACTAAGATCTAACATATATTTGTTACACGACTTCAGACACGAATACATGTTTAAAAATATTGCACGTGTGGATTACTAGTATGGCTGGAATTTTTCGCCCCGGAAGCTATTATATGCGTAATATGAAGGTTCAACTTCACATTGACTGCATTCTGCATGACATAAGTAATTGTTCCTTGCACAGGGCAGTAGTTAAACAGGCCAAAAATATGTTTACATAATTCATTGAACCCTAATATATATGCATTGTTCTTAAATAGTGCCATTCCATCACTATGCAGTAATTGGAAATAATTCACGTTTTACTAATTTGCCTAACTTTCCCTATGTGTATTTAACAGCATGAATCATTAAGGATATAATTGCCAAGGGATTTCTGAGGTTTTATTAATATAAGCACCTAATGTGTTATATGAAATGCATTCATGGGGAAACCTACAGACAATCGGTAATGACCGCATATATCTCACTTAACAACTTATATCCTGGATCTCCATTATGGGATATGTGCATTTTTGTATTTTTAAATTTCCTGTGTGTTATTTATTATTGTGTAATAACTTTTAATTTTCTGGCTCAGTGTGTGTACCACTAATGACCTTATGCTCTTTTTTATATATATCTTATTTGTGCGGAGACTATAAGTGTGCAGAAAGTTAGCCAATAGTAAATTTCGTACACTGAACTCTAGCATGGGCACCTCCCTCAACTATGCTTGCAAACTGCCTTTTGGTTCCGATCGCACTCACCCAGCACGGTGACGAACTTCCCCTCTTCCTCAAGGTCGTTCACGCCAACCCATATCTGGTCGTTGTAGTCGACGTCGCGACTGGGATGACGCGCGAACAAGTCGACCACCAGCTGGGCCTCCTCCTCGGAGTTGACGACGAGCAGGTGCGCGCTCTCACTCTCGCAGGTGGCGTTTGCCGTCGTCCAGTCGGCGCCGCGTGAGTGGAACTTGTAGCTGCCTTCGCCCAGCTTCACGTAGCCCGGGCGTGTCGGGTCGGCCTCTTCTTCGTAGCTGAGCGACTGTTCCTGGCTGGATTGTGCTTCCTCGCCGGCCGCTGCGTCGCTTTCTGAGGCAACGCGAACCATCAGATAAACACTTCGTCCAAGACTGTTTTTACATTTATGTAAACTGTGATTCAAGTTAAGTGAAATGCTATTAAAACTTATGCCATTATCTGGCTTTTTTAAGTTGTACAAAATCCGGATACGACTTAAAACCGATATTAAAAACACGATTTATTGCTAGTAAATATGTCGCTTACAAATAAAGCATTCTGCCTAACGAATAACTAATAACAGAAAGGAAACAGAAATGTCAAAACACGTGAAGAAATTAACAACAAAGATGTGGCTGCCTGCCTAAGACACCAAATGGCATGCAGAAAATACTACAAAACCACTAATTAAATTTTTTCAATTATTTTTCATATCTGCTGCTTGTGAATAATATGAATTTGACATCGCAAGTTGTTGTACAACATTATTTGCGACCTTCTTTTGTAATGACCATTATGTAGAAAAACGTTTAAATTCATGTTTTCAGAAAAGTTTTTAGATTTTGGTACAGGATCTTAAATATAACAAAAGAAACGCGCTTTAATTTATTTTATAATCATACCTTAAAATGTTCCAGTAAACTTTTAAAAACATAATCGCTGTGTGCAAGACACATTTCAATGACTTCTATCGAAATGCGATTGGGTGTTTGATGCACCTGTTAGTAGCTGTGACTGATGTTTGCAGTCTGGTGTATTATTTTTCTCCACATTCTTTCCTGCTCTATTTTTTCGTGATATTGTCAAGATGTTATAGGAGTAGAGAAATATGTTTCTTTCTCTTTGAAAGTGAGAATTAAATAAGAAGATACAAATCGTAAAACATACATACAAAACTGTTCAATAGAATAAAATGACATGAGCCGACAACATAAAACACTGAAGAAATATTGTACACACTACAACAACAAAACATAAGAAAATTATTTTTCTCAAGTGAAAAATTTATTTCTGGACAGACTAAGTACAATAGAAAATATTCATACATCATAATTTAAGTTAGGATTTGATACTACGGGGAATAAATAAATAGTGATGCTGTTCTGTTGTGTTTAAAAATAAAAATTAAATTTGCTGTTACCTAAATCACCTTTCTCACAAATATGACAAAACTCACTATGAAACATGACGATATAGAAACGTTAAGAAGAAATTCGTTCATTCGAATTGTTATTATCTAACTAGCTGAGCCTGTAGTGAAAAAGCTCCTTAATTACGGCATATGATAAAATGTTCACGAAAAGGTGGTCAAATATACAGGAATAAATAATATGCATATTCTTCAATATAAAAATTTAAATTCATCGGTTAAAAATTTTACTTAAACTTAAAAATAGCAATCAAAGTTTTGATGTGACTTGAAAGAACTTTCACGGCCTAATATATCCAGCAAAGCTAGCACGGTGTATGGAGTCATCCCTGGACGCTCTAGGCACCGGCGACAAAAGCGCTAAAAAAAAGAAAATAATAATACCTGGCGTTTATGGGCCTCTTCTTAATTTCGCACCTCTATAAGCGACCCCATCCTTAGGCTGAGCAGTCATGCTACCAAAAAAATTTATCTTGACAGCTGAACCTAAATTAGGATGAACTACCCCAATTCATGACCGGAAAGAGAGTTCTAAAATAAAGGCTTTTTGTAAAATCCTCAAGCCGGAAATCAAGGATAAACAACTGCAATTAAGTACAAACTTTCACTGGAAAAATAATATAGGCATTAATCTTAATTTGGATGGAACTAACCAATCAATGTAATTCAAAACTCCCTATACAATAGCGTAGACCTAGTGCTAAGAGAAAATAAAAGTAACAGCTCACATATTAAATATACATAACACTGAATAAAGAAACTTGAGCTTAAAAAAACTGACAGGTAATTCCTAAATTTACAAAACGAACTAAATAAATTTAATGGGGGGTTACGAAATCTGAATCCTGATAAAATATTAAAACAAAGCAATTAATGTGTTGTCATAATGTAAATAAAGAAATTCTGAGCTTGTCAAGTGTAAATAAATATTAAAATATACTGAACTCTGTGTACCATCACAATATAAATATAAGTTTGTGTTTTCCGGTTTTGTGTTACACGAGTATTAGCAGCATATTTATCCAACACCCAAAAAACCCAAGCATTTAGGATGAAGAAAATATCGGTCAACTTGACTCCCCTTAAAACGACAAAGTACCTAGATGGGCATGAAATGATTTAAAGCAATTTATCTCAAGTCGAAATATTAATGACTGCTCGAAAACGAAGGAATGTATTTATGCTGGTTAACTTCTTGATAAGAAATGCAAGTGATATGAATTTTCAGTCGAAAAATTGCTTACTTTTATAATATCTATATTCTTGTTTCAAATATTTGCATACTTCCACAGCAGCCTCTAGCACCCACATTATGCTGATTTGACCATATTACCACAGTTGAAACAAATGTTGATTTCAGTTGTATTCAAAGGAATAACTTGTGAAAAATGTTAATTTCGTGTGTAACGAGGGCATTATTAGCAAAAACGACATGAAATTTAGGTTATATTTTGTTTCAAATTATGTTACGATTTTAGTATTAGATCTTGTGGTCTATTGTAGTAGATGATCATTGCCAGGGTGAGCCGAGCTAAAACTACTAAAGTGTTCAGTCATCAATTGAAGAAAATCGGTGTAAAGTGAGGTAATCAAGAAACACACATGTATTGCCAGCATAAAATTCTTCAATATAAGAAAAAAAATATTTGTGCAATAGAATAAATTCTTAATAATTTATTAGAGACAAAATTACTCTTGAGATAATATACTAATAGTAGTTACAGGTCGCATGCCACAATTTGTAGAATCCAGCTAATTTATTTTATGTATTTCAAAATGTAAGAGGCTTCTTTTTACTGTATCAGGAACATTTAAAAAACGAGCATCTTTGTCGACTAAAACCTTCGCTAAATTTGTACCTGATTATAAAATAAAGGGGGTTTCATAATTAATTGTTATTATTATTATTGGCTTACCAGCTATTGTTATGGGCTGGGTATCACCTGCCTCACAAACGAAGGCCACATTGTCTGTGCAAGCCAAGTCGTTGAGCTGTTTGTTCCACTTCATCGTGACGCAGTCTTCACCATTGGGATCCATGACCCTCAAGTCATCGGGTTGGTCTTCGTTCCAGCTGGCGTACCCAGCGGGCGACAGCGCCTCACCTGAAAGTACAACACATCCCTTTGTGTCGAACCCTTCCATACTCAGAGTAGACAATTTTCTACTCGTTGCTTCGGAAGATTGTACTTGGCCGGTACTGTAAACGGCGAGGTTCAGTGCAGAATGGTCTTCCTTGTGGTTGACATTCGAAAACCGTACTACTGTTCTGCGTTATGAATACCATCTCTATCACAGATGACGAATTCTACAGTTTCTTTGTTGCGCTAACGAAACAAGTGGTTTTTTTCAGCTTGCATGAAAACATTTCTTATTTGCAACACCTAGAAACACGAACTAATGCGTGTCTGGATAGATGAAACTGCTGCTCGTTAATGAGGCTTCAACAATTCACCTCTCGGACTTTTATCAGTATTTTATGACAGAGCATGACTAATAGTTTCCATACATTCCTTAAATTGTTACGAATTCACTAGTTTCGTTATTTTGTGGCGTATTTATGCTAAGAGTGAATATGAGGTTATTTTGTCTAGGTGAATATGTAGGTGATAATAGTGACAGCAGTAAACGAATACCAATGCCAGAATGCGTACTAAGGAATTGCAGAGCCCATGTTGATAAATATAACTAAATACCTGATTTGTACATTCAGATTGTAGCAAGAAATTCGAAAATTCTAAATGATGGGGTTTAATCTCAGCTGACGCTGACGTTTTGTGTCACTGGACTAAGCTATAGGGCACCGGGAGGGAAGTCACTTACAAACTAGCTTTCTGAAGATTACGCTAAAATAAGCATTTCAATCATAGGCTTACCAAGGATTCTATCCCTGGACCTCGTGGTCCTAAGCTAATACCTTGGCAACCCCAGTCATAGAGACTGTCTGGCACATGTATTTTGTATTTATTACTATACTGTAATTTACTTATGATTTTTATATTATTTGGTGCAGATGTAACATCTTTAATGGCCCTGTGTGTTTTGTATTTTCGATATGTTATTTCTATGGGTATTGTCGCTTGAGCATAAGTTGACCCACCAAAGGGTATTGAACTCATGATACCTTTATTACATGGAACTCTTGCATGGAAACCTCCCTTGAATATGTTACCATATATCATATAGTTACACACAGAATAAATAGCAAGACAGCTTCTTAGATATAGGTGAATCCTTTTTCTGCTTGGCTGCGTGAGACTGTGGGGACGGGCCTTGTGTGATTGGCCACTGCATGCTGTGAAAGGTTCCCTACAGGCTGGGCTGCCAGCTGGCGAGTAGGTTACCAGGCGCTGATTGGCGAATGTTTATCTAACATGTTGTTGACCAGTGACGCCATTTTGCTGGCATGTGGCGATGAAGTTTACAAAATATCGGCGGTTTCACTTCTGTATTCTTAGCGGCTCCACCTGGCTGGTGCATGAAAAGCATGTTTCAGAGGTTTGGTAGGAAACTCGTGATTGAAAAACCGTCTGAATATTTTGCAGTTGTGTGTGAATACAGAAAGCAATAAAGAAACGTTTCGTACCCAAAGGAAGTTTCAAGTTCTCGTTTCAAATACAAGAAATATTTTTCCGGTGTATAACATTAAAATGGCTAAAATGGGTGTTTTCATAATTCTTAGCTGTTAAATGTTTGATACATAAAGTTTACGGTTGTCCCAAAGACACACTTTCTATTTTATTTTTATTAGTATGCCATAAAAATATAGGGTCGTCGCTTAAATTCATGTTGAAGCGAGTCGCCGACGTAAATACAGAACATCAGTTGTACGCACTGTGCGCAGAGGCGATTATGCAAGTGGTGAATGAGCAAGAGTCGAACTTAGCGCTTCCTCGCTTCGAGGCCTCGAATGCGGAAAACAGTGGCATGCAGGCGGAACCCTCAAGGCCTCTGTATGCCTAACACTTTTTCCGCGTTTGGGTCCGAGAAGCTCGGAAGCGGTAAAGGCGACACTTCCACGCGCATCAAGTGCACTGTCGCCTCTAAGTACAAAGCTCTCAACTGACGCGCAGTGTTCTCGCTGCACTACGTGTACCAATGTGGCTTTCAGTGGTGACCCTAATATTTTATTTGTGGGAAGGTTCAATGCAGGGCCCTTGAGTAGTTTTGTGTGTATATGAATCGCATATTTTCAGCTACAGCGCTTTGAAAAAGCAGTTTTTAGCCATTTTGGAGTACTCTGAAATGGAGTTTGTAACGTGTGTGACATCTTGAAAGCACTCAACAACCCTCGCCTGATGTGTCTGTTCTTTTTGTAGATCAGCAAACTGTAAGCATATTAAAGGTTTCGTAAAAAAAAAACGAGCATTTGAAATACTTTGAAATGCATGTCAAGCGGCAGCTAGACGGGAGCCTTAAGTGCTCTGATGCTACTGTCCTCCATGTTTCGTGGACCGGACTGCACTCACCCAGCACCGTGTTGAACTTCCCCTCTTCCTCAAGGTCGTTCACGCCAACCCATATCTGGTCCTTGTGGTCGGCGTCGGGACTGGGTTGACGGGCCAACAAGTCGACCACCAGCTGGGCCTCCTCCTCGGAGTTGACGACGAGCAGGTGCGCGCCCTCACTCTGGCAGGTGGTCTTGGCCGTCGCCCAGTCGGCACCGCGCGAGTAGAACTTGTAGCTGCCTTCGCCCAGCTTCACGTAGCCGGGGCGTTTCGGGTCGGCCTCTTCTTTGTGGTCCTCGGGCGTGCCTCCCTCTGCACCGACGTACACAACACAATAATTTATCCAACCATTGTCTCAGTTTTTTTACAGCTGATGTTAGGATGTTTGAGAAACTTTCGAAGTAAATGTATAAATAACAATACCAACTTCTTCACTTTAAGTAAATGTTGACAGGAAATGGGAAAATGTTAATAGTTGCGAATGGTATAAAGTACACATAGTTGGCAGATAGAGGGAATTAATAAGGTCTATCATAATTACTTATTAATTTAACCACGAATGCGCTCTATATGCAAGTGTACTGTAGTTGAGGCATCTTTTTACTGTGGTATTGACCTGTCTATCGTGCACCTCGTTTCCTCTGCATGCAAGAAAATGAAGATGTGGTGTCTTGTGGTTGTCATATGTATGTCCTGCTAAAGCCGTGGATTTATTAGTTTATTAAAGGGAACTATATTAACCGAGATTTATCTTTTAAAAAATATCGTGGACATGCAGTTTATATGGTTGTGTTTTAGAGGGTTTGCAAAATAATAATTATGATATGGGAGATATTATGAAAGGAATACACAATATTCTGAAGGTTCTGTCGTTTTCACGAGAAAACCAACTGTAGTATGTACAATATAGGCTGTTCACGGTAACGTGAGCACTTTTAAGGCCCTTGTTACTTTTTACTTCCAGCCATTGTTTATCCTTTAACCACATTTTTGGACACATATTGGCATGTTAGTAATAAACGCAGTGTGTATAACCGGATTCGTATGCTAACGTCCAAGGTTAAAATAAAATATACTTATTGCCTATTATTCCAAATGAGAGTGGTTTCAAAAGTACTCACTTTACCTTGAATAGCCTATAGTATATTGTATTAAAAAAAAGAGCTTTTATATAATTTAAAACCCACGTCAAGTGCTATGTAGGCGGAAATCATCATAAACAAGAACATAGCATGAATGATTTTATGGTTGGAGGTCGGATTTAATAAAATAAAATATTAGGGAACTGTGTTGGCATTTGTTCCAGTTGAGGCTGAAAATCCAAATGGAAAAACGACATCTTATTTAAGAGTTCGAAAATTTGGGTTCGAAAAATGCCAGTCAGGTATGGTTACAATTTGACAAAGGCATTTTAGCCATAAGATACATTTGAGGAATCTGTCTATGGTTCAAATAAAAGTTCATTTCTAGTAATATTTCATTGGAAAAATAATTTATTAAAGACGGTATAAACAATGGAAAGTGAAAATAAAACACATTTAAATGTTTTACAACTTTTTTTATATTTATGGTACAACTTATTAATAATATCCTGATATGCTCTGAAGCTCTTTGATGAGATAAGTAATTAGAATTATGTGGTAGAACAATGCATTTTTTCTCACATTAACTCTAGAAAAATATTTAGATAGCAAAATTAAGTAGTTACCTTGGCCTCAAATAATTAATTATATAAAATACATATTTTATTTGTTTCAAACGAGTTATGAAATGAAAAATTTTACTTATTGTACAAAAAACATTTAAAGCTAAAGGCAGAAGATTTTTTTTATTATATATCGAACACTTACCTTTGCTTAATTCTACCTTTTTATTGCCCTTTGTCTTGATAACACCAGTGAAGCCACTTATATGCATTTCAAAATTTCCTTCAGATTGCTGAAAATCTTCGATTACATTGTTCTGAGAGAGGAACTTGTCTGCTATCTGAAACAATGTAAAACATTAATGTATTCAAATGTGACCTCCAAACTGAAAAATTTTATTATCTATAGGTGGCTGAGTTCTGAAATAAATGCGCGAAAATCAATTATATTCCTTGGTGGGCACGTCAACTCCCACGCTTTATCAACCCACAGCAAAAATCAATGTAAAATTTTTTGTGGTAATATATCATAAATACTTATACCTAAAAATATACAGAAAATTGCCATTACTACCACCATATTTTCCTTTAGTGACAGAGCGGAACATGCTACCATTGATTAATTTCAAACGAGGAAATTAGTAGGTTTGCATTTTTTCGTTTACATAAAGTCAGGAAAATACACTACATTCATGACAAACATTAATTTTACCCACATTTCTCGAAATTTACATTCAAAGATAAATATTTGTATGGTTACCAGTGTTTACAGCTATACTTTAACCACTTTTGTGAATCCATCCCAACTTAAGTCTTCCAGTATCTTTTTCACCTACTTTTCTCGGCGATAAAACTTTAAAAAAATGCATACCTCTGTGGAAGCATTTTAATTGCTCTACCGATAACCCTCTCAAGTCCTGGATATTATCAACATATACATCCAGTGTACAGACTGAGACACCTCGTGCATCTCATTTTAATATAATTACACAGCAGATACTCAACTATTGTATGTTCAGGCTCAGCGGTCGTCCCCTGTGACTGTGCTGGAACACCGTACGTACATCCAGCATTAATATTGGCGCAGGAAATGGTACGTCCTAACACGGGGATAGGTCGACGAGGGAGCTGAGGCTTACCTAGTTGGTGATCCGTTCGACGTAAGTTGTCGTGGACGTTGATACCGACGCGGCTGGGTAGCTTGGCAGTCTAGCGCAAACTGTCTTCGTGGAGGCTTGAAGCGGCGTCTACCCCACACCCCCACAGACGCCACTCTTCTTCCAACGTGTATGGATGGCGTCAAGAAACCGTCCGATGCTACCTTCGACGTCATCAAGATATGAATGCTACTGGATTCGAACCACCAATTTTTCTGGGATCTTCCTCAGTACCCTGGTCAATGTGTTTCCCAACTATAATAGGGGTTTTTTTTTTCGTCTTGGGAGAGAGAATGAATAGGGACCTCACGACAAGAGCATTATAACTTGAAAAAAGGCATATTCTGCCATGTTAGATGAGGGCATTTTATAGGGCATGTAGAGGAAACAATTTTAAGATAGGTTTTTTTTATATTCTGTAATTTTGCAATGTTACAATATTTGGGCTAAGTATGTATTGCTATGGGATCCCATTAAATTTAACTTCATGTAATTTTCATACCAAACATTATATTTGTAACGTATTTTAAAGCCTGTTTAGCTATTTGTATTTTTATAATGCCTATATTTTTGAAATGGTCAATTTATGAGAAAAAAGAAAAAAAACTAAATAAGCCCTGAGATTAAGAAAATAAATCTAACAGTATGTTGAATCATTTCTCGCAATTTCGGGGGTAAATTATATTGTATTCCATTTAATTTCAGGGGATGGTTGAACTGTCGCAATTTTTTGAGACTGCATTATTTTTTTGTACTCTGCTATTTGAACTCTGCTGCTTAAGGTTTACGATAAGACTCATTTTGCTTAAATGAGTGGAATGTAAGTAAGGGGAGTTGCAGGTCACTCGCCACCCCGTCCCTTACCACTACGATAAATCTGTTGCAAGACCTCCATTTCTTCTCAGCGAAACAATTTGGGAAATTTTATAACTTGATGATCTTTTTTTCTCTAAGACATTATGGAAATTCCGATGGATTGTTTCATAAGGGTAATTTTTATATGCGTATTTAGTAACCTCAACTTCGTTTGTTCTGATATTTGCTCCCACTAAGTGCTGTTATTCCCAGAGTGGAACAGGTCTACTATGTCAACTAACGCATGTTGTAGTGTACGCAGGTGTGTCCCGGATCTCGAAAATGTAAAAATACCAGAAAATTTAGTATAGTGAACTTTAAATTATACAACAATGTGCAGAAATTGAAAACGCGTTTGGCATGCCGGGAGAGTACATTGCTGTTACATGAAGGGGCGAGGTTGTTCACTTCGATAGTGACAGCAGCCGGGAGCGGTTGGGCGAGAGCTACTTCACGTGTGCGTATTATCTGTCGTAAAAACGCAAGTCCTGCAGAGCGGTATTTAACAGCGCGATAGTACAGAGTGATGTTATCAGTTTGGTAAGTAGAGCGCAAGCGGTGCCATGTAGTTTCCCTCCCTCAAGCAGCAGGCGCTCGTTCCCTCCTTCAAATCTGTGCTAAGATTATTTTCTCATTTGAGCTTTATTACAATTATGGTTAGAACAGCAATTACGTAATGGTCTAGCACCCATACTCAGATAGGTATTTAGGCTGTTGACATTCTCTCAGAGGTTCAACTACTGCACTAGGCATTGATAGGAGTTTATAGCCTTGCTATTTATTACCAATGCTCTGAAGCTCTCAGATGGGTTTTCAGTGAAGAGGCATTATTCCTTGGGATGGCAAGAGAGACTTTTAAAATTCACTAAAATTCACTGCATCCAACGATAATCAATTAACTTATTTATATTTGCTTTTTCGTGATTTTGCGTTGTACAGTATTAGGTGCATCAAAAAGTACTTTTGCTTTTATAAGTATTAACAATGGTCACAAAATTTTTTAACCAGTCGTTTTGAAGACGTTTTTCTGTTGTTAATATCTGACGACATGGGGGAGACAGGACTTCCCCGATGCGTAACCCAATCGGTTGCCAAAACTGCTGACAGATCGCAGCTCGGTTACACTTGTTAACGATGTGGTACTCACCTGCACCATGGCTGCAATCATGTCCTTAGGTTGAAAGTGAGAATGCTGGAGGTTGACTGAGACAGGATTGCTGGTGACCACAGTAGTGAGGGCGACGAGCCCCAGCAGAAGTGACATTGTCTCTCTCATCCTACAAACAACACCAAGGTCATGGCTGTCACACTCTGCAGTCTCACTGCAACAGACCAGCAACTCTTAAATTGTGGCCATCGGACCAATGGGGCCCGCGTGTGAAACTAAAATGTATTTCATTTGCTTCATTACGAAAAAGATAATGCAAATTCTGGAATTATACTGTAATTGAGTAATTTATTTATTATTATTATTATTATCAAAGTTTTTGTTTTGCATATATATATATATATGCATATATATATGCATATATATATGTATATATATACACGGGGGATGGACAAAATAATATGAACACCGGACATATACACAATATGTATCTATTAATAAGGTGATGAGCCCCCATTTGCTTCTATAACAGCTGCAATTCTTCACGGAATAGGTTCATAGAGCGACTGAATAGTTTCCAACGGAATTTTGTCCCATTCTTGTACCAAAAAATCCGCCAATTGCTTCAATGCTGTTGGAGATGGAAATCTGCTCCTCACTTCTGCTCTATGAGCATAGTGCTTAAAATGGTGGCCACTTTAACAATGTCATATATATTTTACAGTAATATTTTACGCAATAATAGTATTACATACATTTTTTACTATTTAATTGTGTCGTTTAATTCATTATGTCAATGTCGATGTGAATTTTTTTTACTTAGCGAAAGAATAAACGGTTATCAGAAAGGGGAAGCTATGTAGGTAGAGATTTCAAACGCGCTCACATAAACGAAAAAAAAAAATAGTTTCAAATGTGTGTAACTGTTGGTTCTTATATATGTTGATTTCTGTGTAGTCAAAATGTTGTCACCGTTTCCGTTTCATCTTTGACCTTAAAGTGTGGCGCCTTTCTCAACTACCAGGTTATGCACCTTACACAGAATTCTATTTGCTGGATCTTCATGCTTTAGAATCTTACTTTTTAGGCCTGTTATCTAATTGTAAAATTTATAATTCACAGGAGATTTTTAAACATGCATTTTTGTATACTTTGCCGTAAAGCTCTCAAGTGAATGCACCTCGAATATTTCGCGAACAAATTCATTCGTCTCTTTCGTTCTCAGTAGCGACCAGAGACATCTTGAGCACGTGTTTCTTTCAAACGAATCAACTGACAGTTGAGTTTAGATGTGTAACGTACTAGGCTGGCAATTTATTAGCTGGAGACCAGACAAATCATTGTAAATATTTATACAAACTACAATTTTAGGCAATCATTTGCCTAATAAAGTATACTCGCTAAAGTGTGGCATATCATGCATTCGGAATACAACAATATATCAGTAAAATGTCACTTTGAATCAATCACGTGCTAATTAAAAATGTAAAACAGTTAAATGAGAAGCGAATAAAGGTATTGCATTTTCGAATTTCAAAATAATATTTCTGTACTTACATTGTGATAGTGTGGGAACGACGTCCTTCAACAGGAAACTTGTAGACCCGATGAGACGTTCACCACTTAAGCATAAAGACTCAATACAGCTCTCCTTAAATAACTGAATTTTATACTATAAGGCGATAACCAAAATTAAATATGAAGTAATAATTATCGGTAGGTCAGTAACGATAAAAAAAACACATTTTCCTGCTCTGACATATTTGGAATAAGGAAAACTAACGCAGTACCACGCAATCTCAAAATGTTCGTACTTGGTAATTCATATCACCCGAGGTTATCCGCAGAGTTCACTTGCGTATTTAATGAGAACGTCTTATGTAACGTCACAACGTCCACAAAAAAAATTGCTGTAACAATAGTTTTTAAGTCCTCTGTAACATCATTAACTCAGTCGATAGTCGATACAGTATACACCGTACATTTTTCGTATAGAAAATGACGTGGCATTGTTGTATCGGACTACAATGCAATTTAATCCATTCAAAAATGATTTCCTTCCATTGTTCGTTTCAGCATCATTTTCCTATTTTCAACTCTTCTTTACCTTCCGTTCTTGGTTCTTGTTTATCCTAGTACTATTTAGTGGTGTTTATCCAGTCGTTAAACGTATAAATGACCTTGCATTTTTCACGTACAGTAATGTTCTCAGTCGTAACTGACTCTTTGTTTCGTTCTGTAATCCTCCTATAAAAATTAATTTTAATTGTTTGTAATTTTTTCGGGTAATTTTTGTTGCAACATGCGTTTTCATATGGATGGACTTATTTGCATGCATGTTTAGATTACCTTGAATTTGTTTCATTTCGCTTAATTTTCCATATTGCATCGTTTAAACTACCAGCTATCCTATTTGTTTTTTGTCTAACCTTTGTATTGGCTGTTGTCTTACGCATCAGTATATGGTTTTGCTTCCGCTTTTTGAGTTCTCACCATCCGTCGTATTTCTTTTTTTTAAGCCCTAGTATTCATCACCTACTTGTTTGTTGAAGTGTTCCCAGTAACTATCATTTAGCTGTTTAATTTTCATTTGTCTGGTTTCGTGTTTGAAGTTATCACTGCAAGACTATGGGATGTGTTGTTGTTTGTATTTTGTGTATAATATATTTTTTAATTCATAATTATTTATCTTTTGAAAAAAAAAACATGGAACTTTTAGCGATCATTTATTTAGATCAAGTTTCCACTCTTCTAGTACATGTGTTGTCCTTAAAATTATATTTCTTAAATTGTAACAATTTTGTAACAGTTTTTTTGCTGTTTTTTTTGTGTTATTCTCCTATATGTAATTATTTTGTTTTTTGATGTTGCTGGGATTGCTTATTGTTTTTTTTTTTAAAATCTAGAATGCTGGTCTTGCCTTTTGGGTTTGCTTCAGTTCTAATTATCCGCAAAATTAACTTTTGGTCGCTGCCGATGTTGGCTGAGCTAAGAGCTCTTAACATCCTGACACATGAGAAATGCATTGTTGTCTGTCGTTATGTAGACTATTGTTGATTTTTACCCTTTTGTTTTCTCTCTCGTCAATTCCTGTGCTGTTTTTATGGTCGAAAATGTGACTGTTACTTGTGCCAGTCTGTTGTAACTAAACTTAACTTATTTCTAAATTTTTCTTTAGTTTCTTTTTTTTTACATATTTACTACGCTTGAGTTAGTTTTATCATATTTATTACTATAATTATTAAATTATTGATTATAATTGGCCTTTGGAGAATGCTGTCTTTTCGCGTGGAAGTTTCTTAATTTTTGGAACATATGCCGAGAAAAAGTTCAGATAGGTGTTTTCTGTTTTCTGCGTTAAGCTCAGCACTTTCTATTCCTTAAGACGTATATTTTCAATCTAATATCGAATGCATTATTTTTATACTGCATCAGTGTACAAATAGTTATTTTAACTGTGATAAATTCGCTTTTTTCCAACCGTAGTTAACCTTTCGTCTTTCCTCTTTATTTTTGTAAAATTTCAGATATCAATTCTTTCTATGCCCAGTCCTATTATTATTCATTGGTAATTATTTCTTAGAGAGCTGCCATTCCAGTTATCGAAAGTTACAGTGCCTTTATTTTTCCAGAATCGCCTCGTTTTCTTCGCTTTTGTCTTCCCCTAATTACACTTCCAATTTCCAAGCTTTTTTTTTCTGTGAGCATTTGACTTGTTTCTCGGCGATTGTAACACTAGTCTCGCACAGAAAATCTTATATTTTATCCGGGACTGGTGAAGGTAACAGGAAAAATTGACTTCTTCAATCTCCACAACGAATTAATTACTGCAAATTTGCACATTTTTAATGGCAACATCCAACGAGTAAACATTTTTTATACTATAAAAGTGCAAACTTTTGTAAATACATGATTAACATATTACAAATAAGTATTTATGTAACGTAAGATTTTTAATGTTCAGTACAATATAAATATTTACCACTATATACAATTTTTCACCCAATGCAATTCGTAGCGAATTATTACAACCCCTTAATTTGTAGCACATACACATAATGCCTTAATTTGAAGCCATTGTTTATGAGAAATTAATTTTTAAAACTGAAACATGTTATAACTCATGTATTTTATGAAATTAAACTTTAACCTTACTGTGATTAAAATTGCGGCTGTTAAAACTATTCTTAGCGGATTAAAGTTATGAAGCGTTTTGATCTTATTTTGTACTTCAATGAAAGAACACAGAGCAGTAAATTCTTTTCATTTTCCCATAATTATTTACACTCTCGCTTTAGCTCCGTAATGATATCGGTGGGAAGGAGTGGTGATTCTTTATATGCTAATCTCACCGGGACAAACATCTCAAGAGGCTCTTACCGGCATGACTCATCCGGGACTCGACCCGCAAACATTTAGACCGAAGACGCTTTAACCCTTTAATTCCCACATTAATTTACAATTTCTGGTGTTACAAATTAGAAATTGCTGTACTTATGTTGGTAAAGAACTTGTCTCGTTATCGCAGCCCATAAGCTACATTCTTTGTGCTTGTTGATCCGTGATATGGGCCAGTCATAATATAGAGCAGTAGCATGGGGTGGAATCAGTTACCACCAAGGTAGCTCATTGGGTACTGAGCCTCGTATAGAACAGTACCGATCAAATATAAGCTTCCTGTGCAACATGTTGACGATTGCCCACAAGGGGCACGAAAGGGTTAACCGATTATGGCAAATCAGGTCGCCAATAGTAAACAGTGAAAGCCGAGCGCGAACTGTTTCTACTGTCTACAACGTTACCACTTATACGAATAATATCTAACGAAGCGAATTGCAATTTGTAATAAGCTTCATGGTTTTAGTTGGATCGGTGCTCCGGTTCTGAGTTGGAACAAGAAGCAGCACCAGTGGTTTCCTGGCTCTCGGCCGAATTCGCCTCGAATATAAAAACAATTATAAAACTATTAGTATTAACCAGAAGACTAAAACTGTAGGCCACTCATGGTAACTTCACGCTTTTCTGAAGCCCTGCGAAAGTCATATCTTTAGATACCGATTACCCACTGCTCCGCTACATGTTAATGAAAACACTGACATGCGACTTCCCCGTGTCAACTGTCAAATTCTTTGTTTACCCTTTTCAGTTGTTCAAAGAATGCCAGCATATTTCAACAATCATTACGTATAAGTGTTCAGAAATTTAGGCCTGTAATGAGGGCCGCCTTTTTTTTTCGCGGAAATATTCACACGCAGGCGAGACACGATGTACTGCAAGCACACTTGCAGCTTTTCTCATAATATTGGCCACGCGTCTTTGGGGAAAGACCGTATTTTACGTAACAAGGCTAATTACAATGAAGTAACGCTGACGTCGAATTCCTGTGATTCGCGGGCAGACAACCCAAGACGCGTGGTAGTTAAAAGCATCCAATCAGAACAGTGGATCTGTGCTCTAGTGTTTTGGAGTACAAGAAGTCCTGAAATATTTTCGCGAAAAACAGGTGATCCTACCTACATTTAATCATATTTAGGTAAACTTTATGAGACTTTAACAATGTCTGTGTTGACGTTAGTTCTTATAGTAATTATTTTACATATTGTTAACAAAATTTGTGTTACTTATGATACAAAACATTACAAATAACACACGTTAATATTTTACCATGAACGTGTTTAACACTGTTGCAACTGTGGTTAAAATAGCCAAAATGCATTATTTAGCTCATTTTACGGTTGTTTGTTGGGTTATTTCGTTAAAAGGACTTACCTTACCAGGGGTCTTGAACCCAGAAAACCTCATACAATAAGCTAGTGTGAAATGCACTGCGTTATGAAGGTCGGATTCGCAGCATCAACTTCGGATTTAATCAGTGCCATGTTTCGAATCACAGGGTTTACTAACCTAAAATATTTAGAGGGCCATCATTTAGAAAATAAGTGACTGAGCAACTTAAAACATGTCCTACCGTAACGCTAAATGTGTGAAATATTTGGTGAAAACCGGTTGTTTTGTCCCTAAGATATGCAAAAAAAAAAATTATTTGATGCTGTTGTACAAAATTTTCAAGAAAAGGGGATTATATACGATATTTACACTGTTTAATGTCTTCATAAAAAATTGCTTGAATTTGTTTAAATTGTTTAATATATGTGGCATGGGTTGATTCTTTCCTGAGATATGAGACCGTATTTTTTATTGTTGGGACTATCATAAAAAATGGCACAGAAATAAGGCTCTGCAGAGACATATTGTATGGTTGTAATAGCCATTGCCAGCATGCATACTTCAGTTGGAATTTGTTTCGTTGATGAAATATACTGAGCTAAAATATTATTATAGCTACCATTTGAAAATAAGTGCCTGACCTACTTAAAACGTACCAGTTTACACCACCTCCTGCAGTACTATTTGTTTGCGAAATTTAATAGGACTCTGTTAATGGTTACCAGAGGTGACATAAAAACTTTATGTATTTATTCGNCTGACCTACTTAAAACGTACCAGTTTACACCACCTCCTGCAGTACTATTTGTTTGCGAAATTTAATAGGACTCTGTTTATGGTTACCAGAGGTGACATAAAAACTTTATGTATTTATTCACGTGTCTCTATATTACAAACTAGAGGACAAAAGATGCCCCGTTTAGATACAGTTGATAGTTTTAATACCTACTGCNACGTGTCTCTATATTACAAACTAGAGGACAAAAGATGCCCCGTTTAGATACAGTTGATAGTTTTAATACCTACTGCTAGCATAAAAATTAAGTTGGAATTTATCACATGGTTTCGATGTTATAGCATTCTAAACTATAAAGGTTATGTAGCTGCTATTTTGAAAATAAGTGTTTGAAATGATTAAAACGTTCCACTTATCTGCCTCGGTACTACTTGTTTGCCTAATTAGATAGGAATTGGTCAATTATTTCCCGAGATATCACATCAAATATTTATTTATTCGCATGGCGCTATCAAACAAAATGGTGTGTAGATACAGTTGATGAATGTAATATCTACTGCCAGTATACAAAGTTATGTTGGAATTGATTGCACAGTTTAGACGATATAGCATTCTAAACTAAAATGGCTTTATGGCTGCCATTTTATAAATAAGTATCTCACAAGCTTAAGACATGGCACTTAACATCATATACTTCAGTGCTACGTGTTTACCAAATTTGTTAGGAATCTGTTCCTTTTTTAACAGAGATATAACATAACTTTATTTATTCATATGATGCTATCTTCAAATATGGCCAACAAAAGGGGATATTTGGTGGTGTATATGATGACCTTAACAGATACTTTCAGTAGACGAAATTTGGTCGAAATTTTTTTTTAATTGTATGGCAGATACACCAAATGAACCTAAAAAAATTGCAAGGCCGCCATTTCAAAAGTATAAACTTAATCAAGTTCAATAACTTGTGTTTACCTGACCCATCACAGTATTACCTACCTTCCAAATTGAGTGAGAATTTGTTAAATAGTTTTCGAGATATTACGAAAAATCTTTATTTCTTCATTTGGTGATATTTTACTAACAACAATATCCATATCAAAATGTAATGCTTACACGATAGTCTGCCAGCATACAAAATTTGGTTTAAATAGGTTGAATGGTTCCCGAAATATGACATATCACCTGTAATTTTAAAATGGCCGCAATTTTGAAAGTAAGTGCCCGACGTGGTCGAAAACTATTAAAGTCAAGTGTCCTTATTAAGTTCTATATGTGTACCAATTTTTGTGAAATTCTGTTAACGCGTTCAAATATTGAAACCTGCCGGGCGGAGGGGGGACAGACGCATACAGACACACACAGCGACAGAAACAGGAAAGTGATGTCATAAGCCTTTCTTTCCTTCGGAAAGTAGGCTAAAAACAAGGATAATTTAAGAGTGGTGCAGAATAACATTTCTAAATAAAGATAACTGCACGTTGTTAAAATTGTTCACAGACATATCTGCAAATGAAAATGCTGACCGTCGTTGACATAGCATCTAGTCGAACCAGCACACGTAAAATAAAAAAAAAATGCAAACGTCTCCTCAGCTGTAGTTGTTCCTCTTCTGGGTCTGAAATTCTTCTTTAAATCAGAAGCTCACGCGCTTATATGTGCACACTAAATTTTTAGCGCACTCACTTGACATGAACGCGGAAGGCGAACCATTCCTTATATTTAAAACACTGCTGCAGCCCCAACACAGGCCTCTTATAGACTTAAAAACATTACCACTACTTCGTAACAACGTATATGCCTGGTTTTGTTTAAGTTAGAACCCGTTTAGCAATAAATTACATCGAATTCTTAGCTCCATGATCACGTCAGATCATCGCAGCCCTAGCGAAAAATCCAATATGGCTTGACCTTCTTTGACAAGTTAAAACATTTCCCGAGAAAATAAAATTTTCAACAATATCGCGTTTAAAAAATACTGTTTATCTCATATGCGATACTAGATAGCCTCACATAGCTACAATTTACAATTTTGCACATAAAAAATGTTGATAACCTTTCCTCTGAAGGAAAAAATCATTTCTTTACACGATTTTATCTTAAACAAGAAGTTACTGATATAACTTATGAGCCTACTTTCCTCAACATTGGTGCAATTAATTTTTAAATAAGTTATTAAATGATGACTTGGTAAGAAGGACTTGACGTCTCTTTGAAAGCAATAGCTGTAGAAATGAAACCAGAAAGTAATGCAAGAGTAGCGAGGCAATTACAAATACACACATGCCTTATCCGGTACTTGAACCCGGAAAACCTCTTACTACAAGCTAGCGTGCAATCCACTGTATTATGAAGGTCGGATTCAGAGCATCAACTTCGTATTCAATCAGTCTAATGTTTCGAATGATAGGGTTTACTAACCTGAAATATTCACAGGTCTTTTATTTTGAAAATAAGCGACTAGGCGACGTAAAACACGTAAGTTTACGTGACCAACCGTAGCGCTACTTTTGCCCAGAATTTGATGGAAATCGGTTGTTTAGTCCATGAAATATGACATAAAAAACTTTATTTTCTTATTTGATGCTGTCGTACAAAATTGCCAGAAAAAGAGGCTCTGTGTACGATGTTTCTAATGTATACTGTTTACATACAAAATTTGGTTGAATTTGGTTAAATTTTTAAATATATATGTAAAACATACTCAAATGATTTATGAAGCAGCCATTTTGAACATCACTGTCTAACCTATTTAAATAATGAAAATTTACATGACCTTCTGTAGCATTTATTGTGTGCACCTTTTGGAACAAATGTATTTGAATTGTTCCAGTCGAACATTTGGCGGGAACCTGTTTATTGGTCCTCGATACATGGCATAAAATCTTCATAATTTTCAAATGGAGGACAAAAAAGTAATGTATTAGAAATTTCTATCATTAAATACTGCCAATATACAAATTTAAGTTAACATAGATAACACAGTTTCATAGATATCAGCCACAAACCTAAAATTATTTTATAGCCACCATTCTGAATGCTATGGTAGGAAAAGAGGGAGTACCCCATAACAATTACCAGCCAACGACAACGTCCGCCACGTTTTCCACACGCGAAAATCGGCCAGTTGTCTGACCACTACACCACCGGGACCTCGCTGAACATTCCAGCAATACTGTGCATTGGACGGAAGGTTTGTCAAACCCTGTTGCTCTAATACACACAGTCCATTCAGAGTTATTTGCAGCTTATCTGAAGCCTTGCTAATATTCTACTTTCAGGATGTTACTCTGCCTCATGCAAACAAAACTTAAGCAAGTCCAGAAAATTACTCCAAGGGGACAACGCAGCGCATTTGTGCGATCTCACTTCAATAATAGTTTGCATGAGAACTATTTCTTACTAGGCGTTACCTACACACCTGCTTTCTCTCTGTTTTTATTCATATTAATTATAAATATAATTTATTTTTAAATTATAATATTTTACGTAAATGTTCAATTTAACCAAGAATAAGATACTTTTATGTTAACTAAGGCCGTGTTCTAATTAGTCTCGAGTTTGGTTTTTTGTAATTTGTATTTAGCATTTTGTAACGTTTAGTCGGAAGACCGCGGCATGCAACTGTGTAGCACACTATGCTGCTATTATTTTGATGTTATCATTATTCAAAAAATAAAATTATACGAAGTCTTAAAATAAACAGTAATTATTCCCGAAATTTTTTTGAGGGTCATATACAATTTTAAATTAACAAAATGAAACCAAAATAATGTGAAATTTCTACTTAACAAAATTTTTTTTCATGACATAATACCTATTCCAAGAATGTTTCAGCAACTTGATTTGTGAAATAAATATTGTTAGTACAATACACATTTGTTTATTCCAATAACCTCGTCTATATGCGTATTTAAACGTTTCAAACAGGCAAAACTAATATGGCGGTGGTTTCGTAATTTGCATTTTGTAATTTGTCACCTTCGAAGCTGATAAAAAGGAAGTTACAAAAAAACCTCGTAGATTGTGTAGACAAAACGGGTCACGTTAGCATTTTGATATCAAAAAGTGTCAATTTAAACACGGCCTGAAGTATAAAACGCGTGTGAAACACGACACATCTCGGAAACAACCAAACACGTTGTGCATTTATTCAAAGGCGTGTTTCAAAAGGTGTGAAGGTACAGTGAAGAGACTACGTAAGTCGTGGCTCTGGGGGTGGCGAAACAGCGCTGGTAGTGCGGTACAGCACGTCAGCCCTCGTCGACGACCCTCTGCACTCGCTCGTCGGAAACGTGGATAATGTTGCCGAAGACCGGGGTGGGTTTCCTTGGGGTGCTGTCGTTCATCCCACAAACGCATTCCTCCAGATATTATCTGAGGGACGACGGCAGGCCGTGGTTCCTCACCAAAACGCATTCTTTAAAAATGCTTTTAAAGAAATACTTAGTATCTTCTTTCTGCCAGTCGCATATCCTTCCGCCAAACGTGAAAATTAACGTTTTCAGTAAACGCTCGTAATCTATTATCCAGTACATGTACAAATTAAACCTACACACTTCGGTTACGGGTTAATCAGGAAAATATAAGGTGGGAACACATGCAGCCTATGGTCTGAAGTGGATCCTAAGGGCGGTACACGTATTTTAAGTTGGACCTGAAGCACTAGTTTATTACAAATAATGGAGAAAATATTTCAGATCGAACACTGAGTATTGGGATAAAGTGTAACGGAACTAGGATATGCAAACATCACAACTACTGTCACTGCTATCCAATGGTTCCATGAAAATAATCCCGACTACTACAATATTTCCACTTAGTCTTTACGACGTTGTAGCACATAGGCTGTTCACGATAAAATGAACACTTTTCAAACACCTGCTTAAGATATGTCATATGCACGATGTGTATTCTTTCATTTCACATTATGTAAAATTAGCATTGCCATGGGCCTCATCACTTTATACGAGCGTCGGTCGAGTGGAACTGTAAAATAATTAAGAGAGTAAATTTTTTCTTTTCAAATTTGCTTATCATTACATTTTTATGGATTACAAAAAAAAAACAGGAAACAAAATTAATAGTTTTAGTTTTCACGAATGTTTACTTGACGCATTTAATTAAATGTCAAGACATCGAACTACATTCCGTCCGTCGTTATCAACCATACTGGCCACATGCCACTCAGTGTGCCCGTTAAACTATGTGCAGGCAGAAGCACTGGCAACTTCCGGAAGATTGATTTCAAAAGTGCTTACTTTATCGTGAACAGCCTTTGTGCGTATAGTGAGTGAAGATATTTGGACGGCTCTGAACAGAGAGGTCTTGGGAGCCGATGACTGTGATTGAGATGAGTATGGAACAGCGCCGGAATGCAAGCGCGGGGAAACGGGAGATCCCCGAGAAAACCCGCCGACCGGTGGCATCGTCACGCACGATTCCCACATGTAAAAATCCGGGAGTGAACCAACCGGGTATTGAGGACGGTTCGCCTTGGTGGGAGGCGAGTAGGCTAACTACTCTGCTACCGCGGCCCCGTTTTATAGGAGATCTTTTGTGAAACCCTTGCAGAAGTTCTACTTCATGCTATTGCCCCACCTCACACATGCAATGATAGACATAGTTAAGGTTAATTCTACTTAACTTCGTGTAGAAAAATACACTAAGATTTATTCTACTCAGGTTGGAAAGTTCAATGCTTTTAATTTGGTAATTAAACTTTTTCGCCAATAGGTAAGCGCTAGTGTCATATGTGTACCGGATTTTCTTTGTTTTATAAGTTTAAAAAACAAAATAATTGCAATAATCAAAAATAAAATATACAATAACTTCGTAACTAAGTAAAAAATTAATTTTTTATTATTGATGTAGTTTAAAATTTTAATTAAAAGTGGTCTTTTTGGAACACTGCACACCTAGTGGCGGAAATATTCCCTAAACCAAACTCTCCCATGATAAATATTGTTTTGTTCCTAATCTGAGTAGAATTTACTTTTATCACACTAAAGGTTCAACACACTGCATTCGTGCGATCTCAGTTTAATACTATCATTCTGCATTAAAACTATTTCTTACTAGGTATTACCAAAACACCTAATCCCCCTGTTTTCCTTCATATTAATTATAAATTAAACATTATAATTTATAAATTAAATATAGATAAAATTTCAATTTAACTAAGAGTAAGATACTTTTATGTAACAGAAGTATAAAACGCCTGTGATACACGAGATAGTTAAGAAACAACCAAACACGTCTTGACTGGGGTGATTGCTGAAAGGTTTAATTCGAAACGTGCGAATAAACCGCGACTAGACTACATTTCCCCTGGTGTCCCCCCCCCCCCCCCCCCCCCNACTCCATCACGTCTTGGTCCGGCAGACTAGTGGGGCCCCCACACAGCTTTGTCGGGGCGCAAGAACGTTGTTTGCAGAGACGCCGTGAGAGGCCGCAGTTCATTAACGCGGCAAGAAAAAAACACTCCCGGAATGCAGGCCGCTCATGCGAGGTCACGGTCGGGATAGCACTCCTCGCGTAATTGGACACGAGCCAGAAGCCGCCCAGCCGGCGTTCGTTAGCGGGAAACACAGATTAATATCCGCGTGAGGTTGGCAGCACGTGCTTACGCAAGTGATACACATTGAAGTAATCGATTTGTTGAAAATCGAATGAATCGTCTAGAAGAAATCGATTTTTATTTCGACATTAGGTCTGCCGATTTTTTTTCGTAATCGATATATTTATTATAGAATCTTTTTTTTTTTTTTTTTAGATTCAGTGGCATCTTTGTGTGTCATTTAACGTGGTGAATTTCCTTGAGTTTTGGACGGAGGTATTCATAGGTTGTTCGATTTTATGGAATTTCATCTCTTGGTCGTTCATATTGCCATGAGTTTTTGGTTAATAGTATTTCTGATTATGTAAGTTTATTCTAAAGGTCATGCCACATCGTGGCACATATAACTGACGTCGTGTTCGTACAAATTGATGACATTGGACTGTTTTTTCTGCCAATAGTACTATAAAAACGACGTGGTTGGGATTTGAGGTTGGATCACGTTTATGTAAGAAAGAGTTTTGCGATGTTTGTGTACTGAATCAGGTAAATTTTTAAACCAATTTAAGTATATTCAAGTTTGTGAAAGCATTTTATACATACATATATATATATATATATATATATATATATAAGGGCTTGTGTTTTGGAAATCAAGATACAAACGAATCCGCTTATCTCGGCAGAGTATGACTTTGACAATTGTATTGGTGTGTGGTTGGTCAATATTGGGTACATACGCATAAGACGAAAAATTGACGTGCGTCATCTTCAGTCTACGTTTTCGTTCTCAATTTGTCAGGTGCTATTCAACTAGATTCTCCCATCGGCCCGCTTACAAATAATCGTGGGCTGTTCACGGATTGCTTTCCAGCCGGTAGCACTACGAAAAAACAAAGTGGCTAGTATTTGAGGTCAGAAAACCGTGTTTTCGTAAACTAGGTATTTGGAGGTGTTTTAACACTTCCTCCAGCCCAGGTTTAGTGCTACGAGAATATATTTAATTTATTCAAAGTATAAAAAAGTGGAATTGTTTAAAGTTCACGTGTAAACAAACATGATCAACAGTGTTGACTGTGTGACTTTGACAGTGGTATTGGCGGTGAACCGCTAATGTTGCGGACATGCGCAGAAGACGAAAATCAGTCTAAGTCAGCTTTAGCCTATAGTTAACTCCTTAGCCGTTTACTGAAAACGATGGTACCCAAGAGTTACGTAGACCATAGACTGGAGGGGAGGCAAGCTGAGTTTCATTTTCTGCCGCTTTCCCCCAAAACTGGCTCAGTAATGGCAAAAAAAAAACTGTCATATGCACGCGTTTAGACGATGACGTTCTGTTTACATTTGTTAAGATGACAAACTCACACTCATACGAAAAAAACAACTAAATATTGCGTTACGATTTATTTGAAAGTACTGTACTAGCTATCAACGCTTTTATTTATCTAAACAATATGTTAACCTTAGTTGAAGAGAAGTTGTTTTGTCAATTGTGTAGGAAGGAAAGCAATTAAATTTTGAGAAACGCACCGAGAAAAAGGTTTTGTTGAATCAGAGAAAGTTTGTTTGCCGCAAACAAATTATTTGTTTGAATAGGGGCAGTAAAATATTTCGTTGCCGAAACAAAATTTTTTGTTTTTATTTGGTTGCCCCAGACGAAGATTTGTTTTGTAAATCTTTATTTGCACCAACCAGTCCTTTAGTTCGTTTGGCTCCACGTACATTAAACAATTAGGGTTAGTATGAAATATTTTATATATGACTTAGTTTCGCACCTTCGTTCAAACGGCATGCCTTAGTAACCTCAGCTACCGTCACTACTGACGGACCGCAAAGTTTTATGTAGCTATATTGCAAATACTGGACAACGTGTGCAAACTATTATTTCCAGTTTTATGGCATTTGTTTTCAGTTTCCTGTTTAACTGGTTTTATTAATGTTTTTATACGATTATTAAACATCGACAGATGCACTGACAAACACCATCCCAATTGTCACGCAAAAATACAAACAAACTCTCGAGCTGTATTTTCGAACGAAGGCAATCNACTGACAAACACCATCCCAATTGTCACGCAAAAATACAAACAAACTCTCGAGCTGTATTTTCGAACGAAGGCAATCAAATGGGTGGCCAAACAAATATATATACAGTTGATTCAACAAAATTTTTTGTTGACAGTCTAAATTTCTTTTGGCACAACACATGGATCTTGTTTATTCAAACGTGCATTTTCTCAGATGAACAAAAGTAATTTTGTTGTTTTCAAAAATTTGTTTTCTCAACAAAACATTTTGTTAGGGCAACTAATATATATTTTTGGCCCTATACAAACAAATGTTTTTGTTCAATTTTCTCTCAGTGCGGAGGCTCTTTTCTTCGCATCTCACATATTCACATATCCACACTGGGGTAGAGATCGCGGAAGAAATATGTGGTAGAGGGCGGTTGACCGGCCACGCAGTAGCTGGCCTCAAGGTTACAGCCTTAAAAGCTATTTTCTGCCTCTGTAACTCACTATGTGGATTGGACTGCGGTTATCGCGCCGTTTATATAAATACGAGTTTTGTACTCTTGGTACACTTTCCCAGTCAAGTTACATTTAAGTTAAACAAAATAACTTTTTTTTACAGTAATATCATGAATCTGTTGCAAAACTAAACGTGCAGTAAAGAAACGCCCACGTCGCTATACGAGAACGAGATTTTGACAGCTCCGTACGGAATTCGCGAGCTGGTGATGGATAAATGCGCAGAAGAGTAGAAAACGTACAGCATTCTACCTCATCTTAGACAACTATAAAGCTCGGAAAATTCTATCTGCATCTTATCACGTACTTAGACTATCTTAAATGTTGTTAATGAAACCGCTCAGGAGACCCAAGATTGTGCGTGCGCGCGACCACATTCCACCTATTATTTTTCATATAGAAACAAACATAAATATATAACGTTGGCTACTGTACCGCAGGACATTGTAAGCGAAATTCCCTAAGTATTTCAAAAATTTAAATAACGTTATAAGGGGACGGGGAAGAAACTTCTATGGCCCCGTATTAACGAATTTCTACATACTGTGGCCATCAGCCATATATTTTTTTTTTGGCAAAACAAGCTGAAAATTAAAATTTAGTTTCTTTGCGAATGCTGAAGTGACAGTGCAAGTACATAATCTGCGATGTCGCATTTTTTTTTATTGTTTAATTAATATCTGTGGTGTGTGTGTGTGTGTGTGTGCGTGTGTGTGCGTGTGTGTGCCCCAGCTTTATCTTGAAACATTTGTGTCGACGTAGACACAGATTCCCAATTCCAACAATGTTTATTGCAAATAAGGGTAAGTCTTATATAGTAAAGCGCAAATTACTACTTTCAGAAATTTTTTTCAAAGCAAACGCAGAATATTTTCGTCAGATAAAAATTGAGCTATTCATCTTTATTCAGTTGTTTACGAAGTAACATTAATTATGTATTTTCAATGTCATTCTCCATTAGAAGTCGCTCACCTATTATGTGGTACAAAATGTTAGTTTTCCCTCGTTCTGGAAAAAAATTTCGTGGTATTCGCAGATTTAAATAAACTACCTATGAGTAAATAGAAACTAATTCAAAACCACCATGGTAGGAAATTCCGTCGCCTTCAAAGTTTGAATATGGCATGAATTTTGAGACATTAGCAAGAGTAAAAGTATTGTTATCAAAAAATGGAATAGAGTAATTACACATCAGTGCAAAAATACTTTGATAGAATACCCTGCATTTAAAACTAATTTAATTTGATTGATCGTCAAGTAATGATATTAAAAAGTAAATTTTGTAAATTTCTTGTTGGATTACTATAATGTCAAAAATAACCACATTTCACTAGCATTCATTTCCCATTGTGGTGGTTTCGAATTCATGGCTTTTTACTCATAGCTAGTTTAGTTTACACGCATATGTGAGCTGATCAAGTTAAACCTTAAAATGTCGGACCCTATAATAGGTGTGCGACTGGCATGGAGAATGATAGCGGTAAACACAAATGCCCATTACTTTGAAAACCACAGAATACCCACACCTGACTCAGATTTTCTCTCTCATAAATATATTGTGTTTCCTTCTTGTCAACTTTACTTATGGTATATACGCGGCTTTTTCACACTTTTTGAATCAAACCATTGGAAAATCACCTCATGTATGACGTGCTTGGTTTTCTCATACTTCATGTATCACAAGTGTTTTATACTTGTGTTAACATGAAAGTACCTAATTTTCGGTTAAACTGAACTTTTACTTATATTTTATCTCTAAATTGTATTTAATATATAATGAAAATGAATTAAAACAGAGAAAACGTGTGTGTTGGTAATTCCTAGCAAAAATGCCTAGCAAAATTTTACTATAGTGAGTTCACACGAATGCGTTGCGCTGCCCTTTGGTGTAATTTACAGACTCGGTTAATATTAGTTTGCACGAGGCGGAGGAATATTCTGGAAGTAGAACTTCAGCAGGGCTTCAGAAAAGTGTGAAGTATCTCCGTGAATGTCCTATACCAAGACTTTTCCTTATTCGTATTAAATAGGGTTGGAATTTTGAACCTGCGAATACGTTGACAAAGTTTTTCAAGTTGAAATTGGACACGAACATGCATGTGCGCGCAACCAAACACACATTACTGACCTTTACAAATGGACAAACGTTATTTACGAGGAAAATATCAGACTCGATAACTCGCCACACGCATAATTAACAGAGAAGACTTTATGTAATTATCTTATTTTAATCAGAACATCAGTTTATTTGACATATATGTGCACTAAACAGACCATTTCTCATCTCACTTTGTCAAAAAAAAAAATACAATTTTAATTTTGCTGGAGAAATGAGCATAATAGTCCTGACTGCATGAACGGTCGTTCACTGTATCATGCATTGCGTTCTCTTTGTACACGATATTATACAGCTTACTTTACATGTTAAACGAAGATATTACAGAAAGAGAAGATATTATCCTAAAAAGATTTTTAGAAATATTGGAAGACTAAATACGGATGTGTCTAAGCGAGATGATGTTTGTGTTAAGCAAATTATGAAATGTCAAGAAAATTATGTCTTTATTGTATATATTTGGTGTTCAGAGTGGTTTGTTCTTACGTATTNTACAGTCTAAATTTCTTTTGGCACAACACATGGATCTTGTTTATTCAAACGTGCATTTTCTCAGATGAACAAAAGTAATTTTGTTGTTTNAATTTTTTGTTTACAGTCTAAATTTCTTTTGGCACAACACATGGATCTTGTTTATTCAAACGTGCATTTTCTCAGATGAACAAAAGTAATTTTGTTGTTTTCAAAAATTTGTTTTCTCAACAAAACATTTTGTTAGGGCAACTAATATATATTTTTGGCCCTATACAAACAAATGCTCTTGTTCAATTTTCTCTTAGCGCGAAGGCTTTATTCTTCGCATCTCACATGCGCTCTCTACCACATATTCACACTGGGGTAGAGATCGCGGTGGAAGTATGTGGTAGAGGGCGGTTGACCGGCCACGCAGTAGCTGGCCTCAAGGTTACAGCCTTGAACGCTATTTTCTGCCTCTGTAACTCACTATGTGGATTGGACTGCGGTTATCACGCCGTTTATATAAATACGAGTTTTGTACTCTTGGTACACTTCCCCAGTCAAGTTACATTTAATTTAAACAAAATAACTTTTTTTTACAATAATATCATGAATCTGTTGCAAAACTAAACGTGCAGTAAATAAACGTTCACGTTGCTATACGAGAACGAGATTTTGACAGCTCCGTACGGAATTCGCGAGCTGGTGATGGATAAATGCGCAGAAGAGTAGAAAACGTACAGCAGTCTACCTCATCTTAGACAATTATAAAGCTCGGAAAATTCTATCTGCATCTTATCACGTACTTAGACTATCTTAAATGTTGTTAATGAAACCGCTCAGGAGACCCAAGATTGTGCGTGCGCGCGACCACATTCCACCTATTATTTTTCATATAGAAACAAACATAAATATATAACGTTGGCTACTGTACCGCAGGACATTGTAAGCGAAATTCCCTAAGTATTTCAAAAATTTAAATAACGTTATAAGGGGACGGGGAAGAAACTTCTATGGCCCCGTATTAACGAATTTCTACATACTGTGGCCATCAGCCATATATTTTTTTTTTGGCAAAACAAGCTGAAAATTAAAATTTAGTTTCTTTGCGAATGCTGAAGTGACAGTGCAAGTACATAATCTGCGATGTCGCATTTTTTTTTTATTGTTTAATTAATATCTGTGGTGTATGTGTGTGTGTGTGCGTATGTGTGCCCCAGCTTTATCGTGAAACATTTGTCAACGTAGTCACAGATTCCTAATTCCAACCATGTTTATTGCAAATAAGGGTAAGTCTTATATAGTAAAGCGCAAATTACTACTTTCAGAAATTTTTTTGAAAGCAAACGCAGAATATTTTCGTTAGATAAAAATTGAGCTATTCATTTTTATTCAGTTGTTTACGAAGTAACATTAATTATGTATTGTCAATGTTATTCTCCATTAGAAGTCGCTCACCTATTATGTGGTACAAAATGTTAGTTTTCCCTCGTTCTGGAAAAAAATTTCGNTATTCTCCATTAGAAGTCGCTCACCTATTATGTGGTACAAAATGTTAGTTTTCCCTCGTTCTGGAAAAAAATTTCGCGGTATTCGCAGATTTAAATAAGCTACCTATGGGTAAATAGAAACGAATTCAAAACCACCATGGCAGGAAATTCCGTCGCCTTCAAAGTTTGAATATGGCATGAATTTTGAGACATTAGAAAGAGTAAAAGTATTGTTATCGAAAAATGGAATAGAGTAATTACACATCAGTGCAAAAATACTTTGATAGAATACCCTGAATTGAAAACTAATTTGATTTGATTGATCGTCAAGTACTGATATTAAAAAGTAAATTTTGTAAAGTTCTTGTTCGATTACTATAATGTCAAAAATAACCACATTTCACTAGCATTCATTTCCCATTGTGGTGGTTTCGAATTCATGGCTTTTTACTCATAGCTAGTTTAGTTTACACGCATATGTGAGCTGAGCAAGTTAAACCTTAAAATGTCGGACCCTATAATAGGTGTGCGACTGGCATGGAGAATGATAGCGGTAAACACAAATGCCCATTACTTTGAAAACCATAGAATACCTACACCTGACTCAGATTTTCTCTCTCACAAATATATTATGTTTCCTTCTTGTCAACTTTACTTATGGTATATACGCGGCTTTTTCACACTTTTTGAATCAAACCTTTGGAAAATCACCTCGTGTACGACGTGCTTGGTTTTCTCATACTTCACGTATCACAAGTGTTTTATACTTGTGTTAACATGGAAGTACCTAATTTTCGGTTAAACTGAACTTTTACTTATATTTTATCTCTAAATTGTATTTAATATATAATGAAAATGAATTAAAACAGAGAAAACGTGTGTGTTGGTAATGCCTAGCAAAATTTTACTATAGTGAGTTCACACGAATGCGTTGCGCTGCCCTTTGGTGTAATTTACAGACTCGGTTAATATTTGTTTGCACGAGGCGGAGGAATATTCTGGAAGTAGAACTTCAGCAGGGCTTCAGAAAAGTGTGAAGTATCTCCGTGAATGTCCTATACCAAGACTCTTCCTTATCCATATTAAATAGGGTTGGAATTTTGAACCTGCGAATACGTTGACAAAGTTTTTCAAGTTGAAATTGGGCACGAACACGCATGTGCGCGCAACCAAACACACATTACTGACCTTTACAAATGAACAAACGTTATTTACGAGGAAAATATCAGACTCGATAACTCGCCACACGCATAATTAACAGAGAAGACTTCATGTAATTACCTGATTTTAATCAGAACATCAGTTTATTTGACATATATGTGCACTAAACAGACAATTTTAATTTTGCTGGAGAAATGAGCATAATAGTCCTGACTGCATGAACGGTCGTTCACTGTATCATGCATTGCGTTCTCTTTGTACACGATATTATACAGCTTACTTTACATGTTAAACGAAGATATTACAGAAGGAGAAGATATTATCCAAAAAAGATTTTTAGAAATATTGGAAGACTAAATACGGATGTGTCTAAGCGAGATGATGTTTGTGTTAAGAAAATTATGAAATGTCAAGAAAATTATGTCTTTATTGTATATATTTGGTGTTCAGAGTGGTTTGTTCTTACGTATTNAAAATTATGAAATGTCAAGAAAATTATGTCTTTATTGTATATATTTGGTGTTCAGAGTGGTTTGTTCTTACGTATTATTACAATTTTAAGTGTTAAATATAAGGACATTGAAATAAGATTACTTAAGATTTTATTAATCAGTCTAAGAACTGGGGTGATATCGATGTATTAAACTGTTATAATTTCGTAATGGGTTTTCACAGAACTATTAACAAAACCCAGGTGTTCCATGTGCTGGAATAACATTTTCAATGAGAATAAAGAATAAATTACGCAAGGCTGACAACAGTGTACAATTAACCCGGAAGGGGTCAGGATGATATAAGTTTATTTTTCGAAGAGTTTCCTGGGGTAAATTGTGTTTACCACCGTGATCAGCAATCATGTTAAACATAATTAGGCGGGTATTTCCATGGCTTTCGCAGTTTTCGCCGAGTGTTCAAAATTGTTCTTCCTTCAATCTTTGCGTTTCTTTCCACTTCATAACGAACCGACAGTAATTACTTTTGCTGTTAACGACGGGACATGCATTTAGTTGATCCCGTGTTAGGTCTCGACCATCTTCTTNTCATAGTATGTGAAGTTAAAAAATAAAATTAATCTTGAAGTCTAGCTGGTTTGCGGTTAACCAATCAATTTTTTTTTATTGAAATTAGGTTTTGAGAAAATCTTTCTCCGAACACCATGCATTTTAACGGAAGCTGTCACATGCACGACCCCAGTGAAGCTGGCAATGACGCAGAAAATGTGGTTCAAGTGCGTATATTTAAGTTTGTGTTTAATTAATATTTTTTTACTTTTAATGTCTTATTATTTTCTGTTTATATAACCAACAGNGGGTGATTGAGGTGAGTATGGAGCAGCGCCGGAATGAGGGGGGAGGGGGAAACGGGAGATCCCCAAAGAAACCCGCTGACCAGTGCCATCGTACGGCACGATCCCCACTTACGAAAATCCGGGAGTGACCCGGACGGGGATTGAGCCCGGTTCGCCTTGGTGACACATGAGCAGGCTAGCCGCTCAGCCAGCGCGGCCCCACTTGGTTAAGTGTCCTCATAGTATGTGAAGTTAAAAAATAAAATTAATCTTGAAGTCTAGCTGGTTTGCGGTTAACCAATCAATTTTTTTTATTGAAATTAGGTTTTGAGAAAATCTTTCTCCGAACACCATGCATTTTAACGGAAGCTGTCACATGCACGACCCCAGTGAAGCTGGCAATGACGCAGAAAATGTGGTTCAAGTGCATATATTTAAGTTTGTGTTTAATTAATATTTTTTTACTTTTAATGTCTTATTATTTTCTGTTTATATAACCAACAGTTTGTATAATATTGATATATTTTCGTTACTAGCAGTTTCATAGTTTCAGTTGGTCGGCGCATGAACAAAGCGCCCCGGTCGACGGCAGTGCTAAAATCACGTGCAGCGGAATGGTACAAACTAGCAAGAAATGTAGATCTTAAGCAGGGTTTTTCAAAAGTGCCTAACGAACCGTGAACAACCCCGTAAACACGTACAAGCACCCGAGCCACTTCTCTTCGTTCTTTCTCATTTTCACCGCGCGTGTGCTTCAGGCCGGCCGGAACGCCACGGCCGTCCCTCGCAGCAGAACAGAGCGACCCAGAAAGAATCACACCTTTCCATATTCATAAATCTAGCTAGATTCCAGGCGGGGGAGTACGTATTGATTTTATTTTGTTCGCTTCGCGCTCGTCAGGGAAGCTTCAGCACTACATAGCAGTGCATCGAACGAAACAAAGATGATCTAGTTTCCCGCTTGCTCTTTCTTCAATAAGGGAGTTTTGTTGGAGAGTGGAGGCATGTGAAGTTATTCATGAACGCGTTCAAGTATGTGTCAGTGTGTGTGTGTGTGTGTGTTGGTTTCTCTTATTGTTGTTATTTGAGTGTGATATGCGTACCAGTAGAACGAAACCCTTCTATCTTTTCAAGAGACCACGAGAAAAATGTCCAGATGAAGTTGAGAAAATTGTAGAATGTGGGAAACGTTCGCTGTTAAAGCATTAATGGATCGAATAAAATATATGTAAAATGCAGGGAAGTATAAAATCAAGGGTTTCAAGAAATGGATTCTGCTGTACATATAATTAATCGGTATAGTAGTTTGNTGGATTCTGCTGTACATATAATTTATCGGTATAGTAGTTTGTGTGCGTCAGTGTTTTTGAACTGACTGACTAATACGTAGAGAATGTTTAGAAAATCGGGGAAAAAGCACTACAAAAATTATTGGTTGAAAAAAAAATGAGTTAAGTGTGCTATCTTTATTTCTCAGTTGTGGAATTCATTTTTAAATTTATTTTAAAGGCAAACGTTTTTAGAAAGAAGTTTCCTAAATATAAGTTTAATAAGTCTCATCCTTGCTTCATTTATATTCTTGGCTTAAGTTATATATATGCCTTGTTCTCGTTAATTTTTGTATTTCGAAGCAAACTACTATTTCTTGACCAAATTTGGGATACGATTTTAACTAGGAAACAGGTATATATTTTTTCATTTCAGAGTTAATGTTTTTTACGTAAATTTTGGATATGTTCTTTATTTCCGTTTGGACAGTTGGAGCTACTGGCGTAAATGTTAATAATGAAATAAAATATGCGTGCTTCTTTTTACGTAGCTTAGTTACCTTGGGACGACAAGTTATTTTATGGATCTGTTCTTTCAATATACTCCGTAGCATTCAAAGCGTTGAAGTTGTCGTCACTTCAGCACTTGTTCGAATTCTGGTTTTATACTACGCAGTTCAAGCCTAAGTTTATTTTGAGATGGACCAAAATGGCCCCACTTACATTAACACTTAAACACTTTGAGGCTATCATCGCGTAAAATATAAACTAGATGACTACACTTGAGTTATAAAACTTCACTTGTAAGACAAGTAAGCCACCTAAAGTATTTTCAAAGATATCTAGCTTTTTTTAAAAATATAATGGTGAAATTTATGGAGAAACCATCGAAATATTAGGCGTTAAAATACTTTGGGATGTCTTGGACCTTCGAGGACTAGATACTGAACGAAACGAAATACATATAGCTAGCTGTTATGTCTAATAACACGCTACGAACACAGAACAATTAGTACCTGTATCAAGTTTATATTACCAATTATTATACATAATTATTTTCGCGCTGTTTTATTAAAGGTGTTCGGTGGCTCAGAGATTAAAGTAGCTTGCCCCAAACTCAGTGAATGTAAGTTAAATGTACTACTGGTGCAGTTAGCCATTTGCCATCATTTTAGACGAAAGTTGTTAAAAATATAATGCATTGAAATTATGTCAGTGGTTCACAAAATACTAAAGTGTTTCAGGTAGAAGTTTTGGATAGTCTAAAAGTGAAATAGGAAACTACCTAAGTTTCTTGGTATTATTGTTATTATGAATAAAGTTTGTATTTTATTTTAAGTAAAGTGATACTACCCGTCAACAATTTTGACAAAATTATTTTTTCCATGTACATTTCCTGCAGTTACGTCAATAGGATTCAATCGTTGTCATAATCAGGTAAATTGTTCCTTTTATATAAAAATATAAGCAAATATTATAGGAAGAAAATAAACATTTTTTGCCTATATTAATGCAATGTATAAGTATATTCTAAAACTATTGTCCTAATATGTTATTCAGAGCCAACTTGAAGAAGAAGTGTAAGGCCTCCAGAGTGCTAAACCCTATTAATCTCTTTACTTACAACATTTTATATAAATTAATTTCAGAAAAGTTATTTGATGGAATTCTGCATCATAAGCGGATATTGGTTAAAATCGACAATACATATTGATAAAGGTCCATCACGAAAGTTCACACGTTTAAACTTTGCGCGGAATAAATATTTCGGAAAGACGTCATATTTAAAAAAAAAAATTACTTTCCAATACAACTTTTAGGACGTTATTAATTTGTTACGTTTAGTAAAACAGTTTTACCAAAATTCATTGTTGGTGACTTCTGAATACCAAATATCTAACAAATTTTTTATATAAGTGTGGTTAAAATATTAGGTTTATTGTCTGAATCATCAAAATTCTAAATGTACATCTTAAATTAAATTATTAGAAAATTATTTTATTCAAAATTATTATGAATATTAATATATTTTCTATAAAACTACATGACTACAAATAAAATTAATGTTTGATAAACATATTTATAAAATTTTTATGCATACCATACTATGACCTAAAATGTCAGGTAAACTTTGAAAAACTTAATTTCATAGAACACGTTTAAATTACATTTTTGGTTGAATTTTGGAACGTGTTTTACTTTATCGTAAAATGAAAAAAAAAAATTGTATAGTAGAATAAAATCCAAATTAATTTGCATTTAATTTTTTTTTCGATACATACTTTTCCAAATAATTTTTGGTCTATGTAATTTATGGTCTAACTAAAATGTAATAAGTTGCCATTCATTTTTAACCAAAAGTGCTATTATCCCACCCCAATAAAATTTGTTGTACTCTTTAGAACCAAATTTTAACAAAAACGATTCAGCTATTGTTGAGTTTGAAGAAACGAGTTAACACACGGAAGGTAGGGCATTCTCGTAAATAATTAAGGTTTATAAATACAATTTACGTGGTCTGTTTGACTCAGTGGGAGTAATTATTTCGATTGCAACAGTAAACTTAAATTCCTTTGGCGACTTGTAAACAGACCAATTTTTATTCCGGAATCATAACTCACATTATTTTTCATTACGCTCCCGAAAATGCCTTTATATTGCTTTTTCAGATTTTGCCACGTATCTGAAGTGACAAAATCTGAAGGAATAATATAAAGTTATTTAGTAGTTTACTTACGGAGTAAGTTAAACGAATTTAAAAAAAATCACGTGTTCCCAAATTTTAACACCAGTCTTTTACTGAAAATGCAGTAGAAAATAGTAATATTTTCAAGTATGAGAATGTTTGCTTCCCCATATATAATTTTGCATTTTAGCGCAGTTTGAGAAAATTAACAGCAAAAAAAAAAACTTATATTTGTAGAGCTCAGTTGTACACAGAGAATTATTTTTCTATTTATAACAGTGTACAGGACAAACTATACTGTCAACAGTACGTGTAAAACACGAATGTGGAGAGTGAAAACGAGGGTACATTAAACTCTAGTAGCAAATTGTCACACGTAGCAATTAAACTATGTTTCGAACCGCAATATGCAGGAATACACAGGCAGATTGGTATCGGACCCGTGCATCCATCAATTTGCACATTTGTTCAGGCGTATAAGCACCTATTCCCATTAAAGTCTCCCGAAAGCGATAACCTTTTAACCTTTTACTGGTACATTTACTGGTCACACAACTGCTGTGATTATCTCGTGATAAATATATCGTGAGTTAGTTACTGTGCGGGGAAGGGACAGTCATTTTATTCACGTAAAGGAAAACCTTCAGCTGTTCTCTCCGTAGCATACGCTACTGTTATCAAAGCAGAAGCTCAGTGCAAGAACAAATCTGGCCACTCAGTATTTCTAAGTAACAACATAACTTATCACTCAGTACAAAGTTCTTTGTAGAGCAAGTGTTTCACCACTTCGCAGTACTGAACATCATCTGCTACACATATACACCCATTAAACAAAGACTTTTATTTAAAAAATTAAGTTATAACGGTAAATATTAAAGAAACCATTTTATAATGTAAATTTGTAGCACCCTCGACGTATATACAGGAGGATTCGAAAGGCTTTTGCTCATTCTGTAGTGCCCATGGAAGTCAACTGAGATGTAGAAGGTAGAGCGCAGGAATGAATTAAAGGGAGGAAGATGCCAATTTTGAAAATATTTTTACTATTTTGATTGGTGAATAGAGGAAGTTAAAATGTTTGACGTGACCAATCAACTTTAACACGCGCGTTTAAAAAAAAAAAAAAAAAAAAAAAAAAAAAAAAAAAAAAAAAAAAAAAAAAAAANCTACGCTTGGTGGGAGAGGAGAAATCTCGTTTTTTTAAGTTAAGGGTTTGAGGTTACTTCCTTCATAAAGAATGTAATTTATTTTTTCTATTTACACTGAAGAGCAAAAAAACTGGTATAGGCATGGGTATGCAAATAACAGAGGTATGGAACCAATCAGAGTAACGCGATGCGGTCGACAGCGCCTACATAAGACAAAAAGCGTCTGGCAAAGTTGCTAGATCGGTTACTGCTGCTATAATGGCCGGTTATCAAGATTTAAGTGAGTTTGAACGTGGTGTTATAGTCGGCGCACGAGAGATGGGACATAGCATCTCCGAGGTAGCGATAACATTTGGATGTTCGCGTACGACCATTTCACGAGTGTACCGTGAATATCGGGAATCCGATAAAACATCACATCTTCGACTTCGCTGAGGCCGGAAAAAGATCGTGAAAGAACGGGACAAACGACGACTGACGAGAATCATTAAACATGACAGACGTGCAACCCTTTCTCAAATTGGCGCAGATTGGATTTGTGAACTGCCCTGCAGGATTCACGGTGTGAATTGCATACCTTCAGACATTCGTCGAGTCCATGCCACGTCGTCTTGCGGCACTTCTGCGTGCTCGGGGGGCTCTATACGACATTAGGCAGGTGTACCAGTTTTTTTGGCTCTTCAGTGTATTTTACGTTTTATTTAACTGAGTGGATAATATATTTCAACTTGATGAGTCACGATAAGATTTAAGGTTCCTATATAAGATGTTCTTAGATATATGCCGTATATGTTTTTTTTCTTGTGTGTTTATTTGCCCAGACATGTTTCTATATGTAACTATAATTTTTTTCTGCGTGCAAAGACGTTTTGAGGAAATCAGTGATAACACAAGGTTTTAAGTGTAGTCCTTGATAGAGTATAAAATTTTTTCACACTTACATATGGGATAATATTTTGACGCCAAGCAATGGCTGTATGAAGAAACAATTTAATCATACTAAAGAGTAAAGATGGCCAAANTTTCTATATGTAACTATAATTTTTTTCTGCGTGCAAAGACGTTTTGAGGAAATCAGTGATAACACAAGGTTTTAAGTGTAGTCCTTGATAGAGTATAAAATTTTTTCACACTTACATATGGGATAATATTTTGACGCCAAGCAATGGCTGTATGAAGAAACAATTTAATCATACTAAAGAGTAAAGATGGCCAAAAATAAGTGAAACAGATGTGCGCTATGCAAACNTTGCCTATATTAATGCAATGTATAAGTATATTCTAAAACTATTGTCCTAATATGTTATTCAGAGCCAACTTGAAGAAGAAGTGTAAGGCCTCCAGAGTGCTAAACCCTATTAATCTCTTTACTTACAACATTTTATATAAATTAATTTCAGAAAAGTTATTTGATGGAATTCTGCATCATAAGCGGATATTGGTTAAAATCGACAATACATATTGATAAAGGTCCATCACGAAAGTTCACACGTTTAAACTTTGCGCGGAATAAATATTTCGGAAAGACGTCATATTTAAAAAAAAAAATTACTTTCCAATACAACTTTTAGGACGTTATTAATTTGTTACGTTTAGTAAAACAGTTTTACCAAAATTCATTGTTGGTGACTTCTGAATACCAAATATCTAACAAATTTTTTATATAAGTGTGGTTAAAATATTAGGTTTATTGTCTGAATCATCAAAATTCTAAATGTACATCTTAAATTAAATTATTAGAAAATTATTTTATTCAAAATTATTATGAATATTAATATATTTTCTATAAAACTACATGACTACAAATAAAATTAATGTTTGATAAACATATTTATAAAATTTTTATGCATACCATACTATGACCTAAAATGTCAGGTAAACTTTGAAAAACTTAATTTCATAGAACACGTTTAAATTACATTTTTGGTTGAATTTTGGAACGTGTTTTACTTTATCGTAAAATGAAAAAAAAAAATTGTATAGTAGAATAAAATCCAAATTAATTTGCATTTAATTTTTTTTTCGATACATACTTTTCCAAATAATTTTTGGTCTATGTAATTTATGGTCTAACTAAAATGTAATAAGTTGCCATTCATTTTTAACCAAAAGTGCTATTATCCCACCCCAATAAAATTTGTTGTACTCTTTAGAACCAAATTTTAACAAAAACGATTCAGCTATTGTTGAGTTTGAAGAAACGAGTTAACACACGGAAGGTAGGGCATTCTCGTAAATAATTAAGGTTTATAAATACAATTTACGTGGTCTGTTTGACTCAGTGGGAGTAATTATTTCGATTGCAACAGTAAACTTAAATTCCTTTGGCGACTTGTAAACAGACCAATTTTTATTCCGGAATCATAACTCACATTATTTTTCATTACGCTCCCGAAAATGCCTTTATATTGCTTCTTCGGATTTTTCCACGTATCGGAAGTGACAAAATCTGAAGAAATAATATAAAGTTATTTAGTAGTTTACTTACGGAGTAAGTTAAACGAATAAAAAAAAAAAATCACGGGTTCCCAAATTTTAACACCAGTCTTTTACTGAAAATGCAGTAGAAAATAGTAATATTTTCAAGTATGAGAATGTTTGCTTCCCCATATTTAATTTTGCATTTTAGCGCAGTTTGAGAAAATTAACAGCAAAATAAAAAAACTTATATTTGTAGACCTCAGTAGTACACAGCGAATTATTTTTCTATTTATAACAGCGCACAGGACAAACTATGCTGTCAACAGTACGCGTAAAACACGAACGTGGAGAGTGAAAACGAGGATACATTAAACTCGAGTAGCGAATTGTCACATGTAGCAATTAAACTATGTTTTGAACCGCAATATGCAGGAATACACAGGCAGATTGGTATCGGACCCGTGCATCCATCAATTTGCACATTTGACCAGGCGTATAAGCACCTATTCCCATTAAAGTCTCCCGAAAGCGATAACCTTTTAACCTTTTACTGGTACATTTACTGGTCACACAACTGCTGTGATTATCTCGTGATAAATATATCGTGAGTTAGTTACTGTGCGGGGAAGGGACAGTCATTTTATTCACGTAAAGGAAAACCTTCAGCTGTTCTCTCCGTAGCATACGCTACTGTTATCAAAGCAGANCCTTTTACTGGTACATTTACTGGTCACACAACTGCTGTGACTATCCCGTGATAAATATATCGTGAGTTAGTTACTGTGCGGGGAAGGGACAGCCATTTTATTCACGTAAAGGAAAACCTTCAGCTGTTCTCTCCGTAGCATACGCTACTGTTATCAAAGCAGACGCTCAGTGCAATAAGAATAAATCTGGCCACCCAGTGTTTCTAAGTAACATCATAACTTATCACTCAGTACAAAGTTCTTTGTAGAGAAAGTGTTTCCCCACTTCCCAGTACTGAACATCATCTGCTACACATATACACCCATTAAACGAAGACTTTTATTAAAAAAATTAAGTTATAACGGTAAATATTAAAAAAAAAACAATTTTATAATGTAAATTTGTAGCACCCTCAGCGTATATACAGGAGGATTCGGAAGACTTTTGCTCATTCTGTAGTGCCCACGGAAGTCAAGTGAGATGTAGAAGGAAGAGCGCAGGAATGAATTAAAGGGAGAAAGATGCCAATTTTGGAAATGTTTTTACTATTTTGATTGGAGGAAGTTAAAATGTTTTCGGTGACCAATCAACTTTAACACGAGCGTTTAAAAAAATGGTAATATATCAATGACTTAATTCTACGCTTGGTAGGAGAGGAGAAATCTCGTTTTTTTAAGTTAAGGGTTTGAGGTTACTTCCTTCATAAAGAATGTAATATCTTTTTTATATTTACACTGAAGAGCAAAAAAACTGGCATAGGCATGCGTATGCAAATAACAGAGGTATGGAACCAATCAGAGTAACGCGATGCGGTCAACAGAGCCTACATAAGACAACAAGCGTCTGGCAAAGTTGCTAGATCGGTTGGTGCTGCTACAATGGCAGGTTATCAAGATTTAAGTGAGTTTGAACGTGGTGTTATAGTAGGCGCACGAGAGATGGGACATAGCATCTCCGAGGTAGCGATAACATTTGGATGTTCGCGTACGACCATTTCACGAGTGTATCGCTGCGGCCGGAAAAAGATCGTGAAAGAACGGGACAAACGACGACTGACGAGAATCATTAAACATGACAGACGTGCAACCCTTTCTCAAATTGGCGCAGATTGGATTTGTGAACTGCCCTGCATGATTCACGGTGTGAATTGCATACCTTCAGACATTAGTCGAGTCCATTCCACGTCGTCTTGCGGCACTTCTGCGTGCTCGGGGGGCTCTACACGACATTAGGCAGGTGTACCAGTTTTTTTGGCTCTTCAGTGTATTTTACGTTTTATTTAACTGAGTGGATAATATATTTCAACTTGATGAGTCACGATAAGATTTAAGGTTCCTATATAAGATGTTCTTAGATATATGCCGTATATGTTTTTTTTCTTGTGTGTTTATTTGCCCAGACATGTGTCTATATGTAACTATAATTTTTTTTCTGCGTGCAAAGACGTTTTGAGGAAATCAGTGATAACACAAGGTTTTAAGTGGAGTCCTTGATAGAGTATAAAATTTTTTCACACTTACATATGGGTTAATATTTTGACGCCAAGCAATGGCTGAATGAAGAAACAATTTAATCATACTAAAGAGTAAAGATGGCCAAAAATAAGTGAAACAGATGTGCGCTATGCAAACNAATGAAGAAACAATTTAATCATACTAAAGAGTAAAGATGGCCAAAAATAAGTGAAACAGATGTGCGCTATGCAAACTAATTTGTAAAAAAAGTCTGTACTTACTCGTAAGTTACTTTGACCAGACAAAGGCAAACCATGGTGAAAATCTAAAAGATTTAGGTGGGTCACAGGAATGGCGTTGGACCATGCAGAATATCGTATTCTCCACAACGTCAAGTGCCACACCACATGTCACTTGAATATGTATTTATTTCTGCAATTATAGTATTTTGTAGGCGCCAAGTGGTTACGTTCCACGCAACACTAAAACACTTATGGAACAGTTGTTTCGAATTTAATTTCAGCCGGTATGACTTAACACCCTTTGTCTAATTTTCTTTGAATTAATTTGTGATTAATAAAAAGTACCTTTAATACACTACGCACAAATGAGCAATTCGCAATATTTTTTAAAGGCTACTTATACGTAGTATGGCTTCACTTATTCGGTTATCTGCTGATATTTTGTGATATTTACAACAATTCAGAACGATAACTTTTAATATCTGTACTATAAAACTTCTCAAATATTGTTGAAGTTTTATAATGCAATATAGTCAATTTGTACTGACAGTCGGTACTGCCTCAGCGAGTAAAACTTCCATGTTTGTAAAACGTAAAGTTTATATCATAAAATTTTTTTAAAATAATGCATTTTTCTCGAATTTTTTACTATTGGAGTGTTATTATTCACTCTGAGATTTTCGCAATCAAACGGATTTCAAAATTAAAACGCAGCGGAGGCATCTGTGTCCACACGGCCTTCGTGAAGACCTCCAATCACGATCATCTGGGTTCGATGGCCGACCAACGCGAGTCCAAGCTTCGTGGAAGATGGAAGGAATAACGATCGCTGCCGATGAACTGTGGCTTTTCTCCACCAAGGCATTTCGTCACTTCTTAATTCTCCATCTTAAGATCATGCCTTCGGAGATGACAGTCGCTTACAAGTCCTATATTTAGCTGGTACCCCAGCCCTAAGGTAATAAAGTCCATTCACGGTTACTTCCAACTTTTATAAAGTCCTGCTAAAGTTCTACTTTCAGGATATTCCTCCGCCTCATGCAAACAAAGCTTAATCGAGTATAAAAAAGTATACCAAAGGGACAGCGCCCCGCGTTCGTGTGCAATCAATTTAATAATATTTTGAATGAAAACTATTTCGTACTAGGAATTGCCAACACATCTAGTTTCTCTGTGATTGTTCATACTTATTATAAATGAAACACTGAAATTCATTAACAAAATATAAGGCAAAGTTCAATTCAATCAAAATAAGATACTTCTATGTTAACAGAGGTATATAACTCTTGTATTACGTTACTATNAGGCAAAGTTCAATTCAATCAAAATAAGATACTTCTATGTTAACAGAGGTATATAACTCTTGTATTACGTTACTATTTAGTATACAACCAAACACATCATACAAGGTTTGATTTAAAACGTGCGAATACGCTGCGAATATATAATATTTTTGTTAATGATCATTAGGGGCGCCTTTCTGGGGAAATATTTTCTGCGTGGGCTGGATTTCAATGCACCACGTGCACACANAGGCAAAGTTCAATTCAATCAAAATAAGATACTTCTATGTTAACAGAGGTATATAACTCTTGTATTACGTTACTATACAACCAAACACATCATACAAGGTTTGATTTAAAACGTGCGAATACGCTGCGAATATATAATATTTTTGATAATGATCATTAGGGGCGCCTTTCTGGGGAAATATTTTCTGCGTGGGCTGGATTTCAATGCACCACGTGCACACACACTCGTTTCCTTTGGTTACTCGTTACGTCAAATTGTGAAAAGTTATTTTCTCACTCGACTCAGCTTATCAGAATTAAGTTACTCGAATTAGCGAACTTCTGCGGTCCACGAGAAGACACAATAGATTCACAATTAAAATCATTCAATCACAAACGCAGATCTGAAATTAAGTCTCGTTAAAAACTGCTAGTCCTGAAATCTTTTCGTTAATAGAGTGAACCTGTGTCAGTATTAATAATATTATTCAAAGGAGTCGTCGGTAACCTCTATGGTCTATTTCACTCAGACACCTTCCGACGAAGAAGTTTTGGGTTTTGAAATTCTGGTGAGCCTCAGATGAGGGTCTCTATATATACAAGTTTTCGTTAATTCCTCTTCCGATCACTCTCCCGATGTAAGGAAAGGATTTTAAAAAGCAAAAATTTAAAACATGCGTAAATCAGAAAATACAAGAAAAATTGAGGCGTGAGCGATTAAACACCACAGTTGTCTCAAATATTCACGAACTCATTTTGCTGAGTTTGCATTTCACAGCATTCACTGCTTGGTTGGGCAAATGTGGCTTAACAACAAATATCAACGGATGGTGGAATAAAGAAACGTAGAGAAAATAACAAGAACCTCTTTTGTAGACCGATTCGTACGTAACAATTCGTTGTTCCTTCCCAAACAAAGGCTTTTCTTATTTCAGAATAGGTATAATGTCGTTCCTTCGCTGTTTTCAGTACATGGATGTGAATGCTGAATTGCGGGTGCCTTATTTATTCGTTACTCTTTATTTTAATTCCCTAAATGAAAAAGAGAACTCCTATCGAGAACACGCTTGTTGTCTAACTGACAGGCTTGTCATCACGGATAAATGATTTTCTTTGAAGCTGAGTCACGAAACCTGTTTACAATTTCAAAATTACATGAAAGCATCTTAAAATTTTTTTCTTAGGATAGGAAATATAAAAGAAAGTATAGTAGGCAAAATGAGTATATATTTTTTTAAAAATATTTAAAGAAAATAAGGTTTACGTAAATAAACGTTATTAGCATATATATTTTGATTACTTGATAATAACCGATTTACTTTTGTGGTAAAATTACCACCTTGTTGTTAAAAAAATTTTATGTTGCGAATTTTACTAAAGGGGCAACTACATGTCTATTTGCACGCAGTTGTTTATTTGTTATAAGGGATTGTCCTGAAAGAGTATGTGATTTTAACAGGAGTCCATTATGTGAAAATTTAATGGTGACCTCACATTAACTGATTGATGCACTGGAGAGCCAAAAAAAACTGGTATAGGCGTGCGTATGCAAATAACAGAGGTGATCCGTTACTGCTGCTACAATGACAGGTTACCAAGATTTAAGTGAGTTTGAACGTGGTGTTATAGTCGGTGAACGAGAGATGGGACATAGAATCTCCGAGGTAGCGATACAATTTGGATTTTCGCGTACGACCATTTCACGAGTGTACTGTGAATATCGGGAATCTGGTAAAACATCAAATCTTCGACATCGCTGAGGCCGGAAAAAGATTGTGAACGAACGGGACAAACGACGACTGACGAAAATCATTAAACATGACAGACGTGCAACCCTTTCTCAAATTGGCGCAGATTTCAATGCTGGGGAATAAAAAAGTGCCAGCGTGCGAACTATTCAACGCACCATCATTGATGTGGGCTTTCGGAGCCGAAGGCCCACTCGTGTACCGTTGTTGACTGCACAACACAAAGCTTTACGCCTCGCCTGGGTCTGACAACACCACCATTGGACTGTTGATGACTGGAAACACGTTTCCTGGTCTGACGAGTCTCGTTTACAATTGTATCGGGTGGATGGACGTGTACGGGTATGGAGACATCCTCATGAATCCATGGACCCTACATGTCAACAGGGAACTGTTCAAGCTGGTGGAGGCTCTGTCATGGTATGGGGCGTGTGCAGTTGGCGTGAAATGGGACCCCTGATACGTCTAGATACGACTCTGACAGGTGACAGATACGAAGCATCCTGTCCGATCATCTGCACCCATTCATGTCCATTGCGCATTTTGACGGACGTGGACAATTCCAGCAGGACAATGCAACACCCCACACGTCGAGAGGTGTTACTGAGTGGCTCCGGGAACACTCTTATGCCTTTAGACACTTCCATTGGCCACCTAAATCACCAGACATGAACATTATTGAGCATATCTGGGATGCCTTGCAACGTGCTGTTCAGAAGAGATCTCCACCGCCTCGCACTCCTTTGGATTTGTGAACTGCCCTGCATGATTCATTGTGTGAATTGCCTCCTGCATACCTTCAGACTTTAGTCGAGTCCATGCCACGTCATCTTGCGACACCTCTGCGTGCTCGGGGGGCCGTACACGATATTAGGCAGGTGTACCAGTTTTTTTTGTTTCTTCAGTGTATATACCTAGCAGTAATTCGTTTATATTATTTTCTGTTTTATGGTTTATAACAGTGAAAAAAATACATGTAATAATATATTAACTAAGTTCATGTCACAAACATAAGTTACGTGATATTTTCTTCTTCTTATACAATATAATCTTGTGGTTTAAAAATTATATTCTGTTCACGGTATTTTCATGCTTTACGAATTAAACCTTCGAAAACTTGCCACACGTGTAACAGGTTTCGTTATTTCCTAGATAAATTATACATCAAAGAGTTACATAGTTCTGTTTACATGTTTAGTAAAATAATTTTGTAATTTATATGCTGTTTCTATAATTTTAATATTTATTGCGTTGTTAGCATTAATTAAAAACCGAGAGAAAAGGGCCACGTTTATAGTGGCTAGTAAGAAATTGTTCTTATGAAAAATATTATTAGACTGAGAATACGTTTTTTATTCCCATATATATGTTTCCAGGAATACAGTTTTGGAAGCAAACTTCGTTGTTAGGAATATAGAACGTTTAATTTTGATTATTTGTTCAGCGCACAAACATGGCGCGTTGGTTTCTTCTTGGAATTATCTTCCAAACATTTTTACGTTTTGTTTACACGAGGTTAAAGGATACGTAATCAGCGGCCCAACCAAGAATATACTACAGCGACATTCTTGTATAGATAAAATAGTAGGGCATTTAATATTATCATTTTCTCTCGTCACATAAAATATGTTTTTTTTTTAACTTGCTAAAATTTGTAATGTAAACTTGAACAAATAACTGTGTTATCTGTATATTTTTCATGCAATTGAGCTATTACTTTGTCACATGATTCTCACAATACGAATATAAAATCACGAACATAGAAAGTAAATATAATTAAATATAAAAATGAGCCAAGGTTAGTTGCTGTCAGCAAAATGTTTTTCTGTTTGTATGCATGCCTTAAGATAGGAGCAGACGCTATTTCCCGAAACTGTTGTTTTTGTTGTCGAATGAAACTGCCTATGTTATTTTGTGTTGTCTTTGTTGAGTCGTCCATAATTGCGTGAGTACATGAGTATAAAGTATTCTCGTTGATAATTTATTTTATTATTTATTCTGATTTTTTTTTCAGTTGTGTCCCTTGTGGTAGCTAACTAAATCTCTTCTGCGANGCTTTCGGAGCCGAAGGCCCACTCGTGTACCGTTGTTGACTGCACGACACAAAGCTTTACGCCTCGCCTGGGCCTGACAACACCACCATTGGACTGCTGATGACTGGAAACACGTTGCCTGGTCTGATGAGTCTCGTTTCCAATTGTATCGGGTGGATGGACGTGTACGGGTATGGAGACATCCTCATGAATCCATGGACCCTTCATGTCAACAGGGAACTGTTCAAGCTGGTGGAGGCTCTGTCATGGTATGGGGCGTGTGCAGTTGGCGTGAAATGGGACCCCTGATACGTCTAGATACGACTCTGACAGGTGACAGATACGAAGCATCCTGTCCGATCATCTGCACCCATTCATGTCCATTGCGCATTTTGACGGACGTGGACAATTCCAGCAGGACAATGCAACACCCCACACGTCGAGAGNCCATTCATGTCCATTGCGCATTTTGACGGACGTGGACAATTCCAGCAGGACAATGCAACACCCCACACGTCGAGAGTTGTTACTGAGTGGCTTCAGGAACACTCTTCTGACTTTAGACACTTCCATTGGCCATCTAAATCACCAGACATGAACATTATTGAGTATATCTGCGATGCCTTGCAACGTGCTGTTCAGAAGAGATCTCCACCACCTCGCACTCCTTTGGATTTGTGAACTGCCCTGCATGATTCATTGTGTGAATTGCCTCCTTCATACCTTCAGACTTTAGTCGAGTCCATGCCACGTCGTCTTGCGACACCTCTGCGTGCTCGGGGGTCCTACACGATATTAGGCAGGTGTACCAGTTTTTTTTTGTTTCTTCAGTGTATATACCTAGCAGTAATTCGTTTATATTTTTTTTCTGTTTTACGGTTTAAAACAGTGAAAAAAATACATGTAATAATATATTAACTAAGTTCATGTCACAAACATAAGTTACGGGATATTTTCTTCTTCTTATACAATATAATCTTGTGGTTTAAAAATTATATTCTGTTCACGGTATTTTCATGCTTTACGAATTAAACCTTCGAAAACTTGCCACACGTGTAACAGGTTTCGTTATTTCCTAGATAAATTATACATCAAAGAGTTACATAGTTCTGTTTACTTGTTTAGTAAAATAATTATATAATTTATATGCTGTTTCTATAATTTTAATATTTATTGCGTTGTTAGCATTAATTAAAAACCGAGAGAAAAGGGCCACGTTTATAGTGGCTAGTAAGAAATTGTTCTTATGTAAAATATTATTAGACTGAGAATACGTTTTTTATTCCCATATGTATGTTTCCAGGAATACAGTTTTGGAAGGAAACTTCGTTGTTAGGAATATAGAACGTTTAATTTTGATTATTTGTTCAGCGCACAAACATGGCGCGTTGGTTTCTTCTTGGAATTATCTTCCAAACATTTTTACGTTTTGTTTACACGAGGTTAAAGGATACGTAATCAGCGGCCCAACCAAGAATATACTACAGCGACATTCTTGTATAGATAAAATAGTAGGGCATTTAATATTATCATTTTCTCTCGTCACATAAAATATGGTTTTTTTTTAACTTGCTAAAATTTGTAATGTAAACTTGAACAAATAACTGTGTTATCTGTATATTTTTCATGCAATTGAGCTATTACTTTGTCACATGATTCTCACAATACGAATATAAAATCACGAACATAGAAAGTAAATATAATTAAATATAAAAATGAGCCAAGGTTAGTTGCTGTCAGCAAAATGTTTTTCTGTTTGTATGCATGCCTTAAGATAGGAGCAGACGCTATTTCCCGAAACTGTTGTTTTTGTTGTCGAATGAAACTGCCTATGTTCTTTTGTGTTGTCTTTGTTGAGTCGTCCATAATTGCGTGAGTACATGAGTATAAAGTATTCTCGTTGACAATTTATTTTATTATTTATTCTGATTTTTTTTTCAGTTGTGTCCCTTGTGGTAGCTAACTAAATCTCTTCTGCGANTAATTTATTTTATTATTTATTCTGATTTTTTTTTCAGTTGTGTCCCTTGTGGTAGCTAACTAAATCTCTTCTGCGAAATCCCATATATATTACTTCTATAGCTATTGAAAATATCTACCCATTACTTGTTTTAATGTTTATTTTTTGTGTCCGAGTATTTACGTCATATTCTGAAGTATTTAGCGATATGCAGATGATATTTTATAGAACATTCCTCAAATTTGACCCGGCACGGGCTATGTTCGATGTTTTAAACGCTACCGAGTCCTCTGTAATTAAATAACAAATTAAAATTCGCTATTTTGAATAATCACGCTGTGTTATGAAATACACTGATTTATACAAACAAAATACTATGTCAAATACAGAGAAATAAAATTCGTTTTGATGGCCTATATTTATTAAACGTTCTTAAAATGGAATTATAACTATATTATATATTCAAATGAAGTAAAAAAAATATGTGTATTTTAAATATCTCTTAAAACTTTTTGCTAACATTTAATACGCGTCATTGGCAAACTTTATTCTCATAAATGTTCTTTCGCAATTTCAATTTACCGCCGGCTGTTAAACGTTTCCTGTCTCGCAGGTTGCCAGGTATTTTCAGAAGGAAAATCCCATTAAATTTAACTGCAGCAACCTCTTCCCTTCTTCCCTTCTCACTGCCACCACAGGTGACGCGAGGCGACCAGTGCCC